>SNQJ01S0002555.1:275306-306985 GCA_010110895.2 Picea sitchensis | reverse complement strand
GTTTTGAAGTAGGGGATTGGGTGTTTTTAAGACTACAACCATACAAACAGATGTCCCTCAAGCAAGCCAAGAAGGATAATAAATTATCACCAAAGTACTATGGGCCTTGTAAGGTGTTGCAAAAGATTGGTACTATGGCATACGAATTGGAGTTGCCTGCATCTTCACGAGTACACCCAGTTTTCCATGTTTCATGCTTAAAGAAGGTTATAGGTGACAAGATCCCAATTCAAACTATATTTATAGAACTTGACGAGGAAGGAAAAATCATATTGGAGCCTGAAGCCATCACTTACACAAGTATTCGCTAGCTGAGGAATAGATCCATTTCAGAGTATCTCATTAAATGGAGGAAACTACCAGCAGAAGATTCCACTTGGGAAGATGAGTATTTTATACAGAAGCATCTAGAGTTACTCAAGCGTTGCGGACAACACTTGTCTCAAGGGGAGGGGCATGTTAAGCCCTAAATAGTGGCTCATTACCCCTTAATTGGGGCATATTACATTAGTAATGTTATTTTATTTATGTCGACTTTAGTCCATTAGTTGTAATTATACCTCCTAGTCTCCTATATATACTAAGGAGACATTTTCATTTGGAATCATCTTGTATTTGAACATTTATGTGGGCATAAGGAGGTTGCCCCCTCGAAGAGGCTTATTATTTGAATTTCTCTCTTTTTCAAGGCGTTGAGTATTTATTCTGAGGTTTTTCTATGCTATATTGATATTTGGTTCTTAACATTCTTCATGTGGACAAAGTTCTTCACTTGCTATAAGACAACCAATTGTTTGTAAAAAATACCAAATGTTCCTTTGGAGCTAGTTAAGTGGAGTACTTGGGACACATTGTGAGTCGTGACGACGTAAAAGTGGACCCCAAAAAGATACAAGCTATGCAGGAGTGGTCGCGACCCACGACCTTAAAGCGCCTACGTGGTTTTCTCGGTCTCATAGGCTATTACCGGAAATTTGCCCACGATTATGGAAAAATTGCTAAGCCCTTGATCGACCTTCTCAAGAAGAATGCATTTCATTGGACAACTGAAGCGGAGCAAGCCTTCATTGAGTTAAAGTGAGCCATGTGAACTACTCCTGTCTTAGTAGTGCCTGACTTCAACAAAACTTTTGTGGTGGAATCGGAGGCTTCAGACACTGGTATAGGTGCAGTCCTCACCCAAGAGGGTCGACCTCTAGCCTTTACTAGCCAAGCGTTGAGTGGCTGCAACTTGGGTAGATCCACTTATGAAAAAGAAATGTTGTCCATTCTACATGCGATGCACACATGGAGGCCCTACCTTTTGGGACGTCATTTTGAGATCAAAACAGATCACCATAGTCTGAAGTATTTTTTGGAGCAGAGGTTATCCTCCCCAGAACAAAACAAGTGGCTGACTAAAATGTTGGGTTATGACTATGAAATCATATAGAAAAAAGGCAAAGACAATATAGTGGCTGATGCTTTGTCAGGACAGCATGAGGAGGATGGCACCCTCTTTGCCTTATCCTTACTAGTCCCTGATTGGATTGAGGATGTATGCCAGGAGTGGCTCTCACACTCGACTATTTCCAGGATAATTTAGCGTCTTCAGGACGACCCTGATCCTCCCACTGGCTACACTTGGCAGGACAATACTCTCCCATATAAGGATCGCCTGGTTATATCACCCTCTTCAACAGTCAAGCCACAACTCTTAACGAAGTTGCACTCATCAACAGTTGCAGGTCACTCGGGCTTCCAAAAGACATGCTCGTGCCCGTCGTTCCTTTTTTTGGGAAGGCATGCAGAAGGATATACTTCAATTTGTCACTGAATGTGAGGTGTGCCAACATAATAAAGGTAAAACTGTTAAACCGCAGGGCGTTCTACAACTCCTATCCATTCCAGCTTCAATGTGGACAGACATCTCCATGGATTTTATAGTGGGCCTTCCTAAATCTAGGAACAAAGCAGTCATCATGGTGGTGGTTGATCGCCTATCCAAGTATGCTCATTTTTGTGCTTTACCTCGCCCTTTCACAATGACACTCGTTGCACAAGTTTTACTTGATCAAATTTTCAAGTTACATGGCATGCCAACCTCTATTGTATCTGATCGTGACCCCACTTTCACTAGCATCTTTTGGCAAGAGTTGTTTAAATTGTAGGGCACCCATCTAAACATGAGCTTAACATATCACCCCCAGTCTGATGGCCAAATGGAAGTAGTCAACAAATGTTTGGAAACCTACTTACGATGTTTTGCTTTAGACAAACAAAAGTAGTGGGTGCAATGGCTTCCCTTAGCAGAATGATGGTACGATACTTTCTATCACATGACCACTAAATTGACCCCATATGAAGCAGTGTATGGCCAACGACCTCCGACAGTCACTACCTATCTTCCAGGCACATCCAAGGTTCAATCTATTGATACCATGTTGCAAGGTCGCACAACCACCATCACAACTCTGAAGGATAACCTCCACATGGCCCAAAATCGCATGAAGCAACAGGCTGACCAACATCATTCCGAAAGGGTTTTTCAGGAAGGGGATCAAGTGTTTCTCTGACTCCAACCTTACAAGCAAACATCTCTCAAAGCTCAAGGACATCATAAGTTGGCACCCAAGTTTTATGGGCCCTACCAAATCATCAAGCATATTGGCTCAGAAGCTTATAAATTGGCTCTTCCGACTACTTCCAAAATCCACCCAGTGTTTCATGTTTCTTGTTTGAAGAAAGTGGTGGGACAGAATTGCCGAGTTCAAACCATCCTGTCGGAATTAGATGAAGAGGGCTCCCTGTGGCTCCAACCTGAAGCAGTCCTCAACAACCGAGAACGTTAGTTGCGTGGTTGAACCATCAAGGAAGTGTTGATCAAGTGGAAGGACACATCACCAGATGATGCGACCTGGGAACCAACAACCATACTTTAGCAGTTTCCACATCTGCAACCTTGAGGACAAGGTTGCTTTTGAAGGGCGAGGGCATGTTAGGATTCGATCCTAACCCCTCTCCATGGGTCATTAGTTAGTAGAATACATTTTCTATGTAATAAAGGCCGACATTAGTTAACAAGGCCTAATAAATAAATGAGAATAAGTCAATGTAAGAAGACCTAATAGAAGCTTCCACTTCTAGAAGGATCTTCCTCTAGAAGTTTCCTTAGAAGGTAGAATTAGTATAAATAAGTGTAGGAGGCATGGGTGAAGTTTGTCTTGGATATTATTGTAATAGAGCTCTCCTCTGCTGGAGGTTGCCCCCTCGAAGAGGCAAGTGAACATTGCTATTGTTAATAAAGGTACTCTTTCTGGTGTTATTCTGCTATTATTCTGATGTTGTTTTGGATATATCATTGTTGTTCCACTATTGCTTGCTCAATATTTATGTTCTGCATATTATATTATATCTGGAATATTGCACTCATGCTCCTCCTCTGTCTTGGAATAGATAAAAATATCATCCAAGAATACAATGACAGACTTGTCCAGGAAATCTCTGAACACCCCATTCATCAGACACATAAATGTAGTGGACACATTTGTCAACCCAAAAGGAATCACCACAAATTCATAGTGTCCATACCTTGTTTGATAGGTTATCTCGCTAGTATCTTTTTCTCCGATTCTCACTTGATGATAGCTTGATCTCAAGTCAATTTTGGAAAATATCTTTGCTCCTTTTAGCTAATAAAAAAGATTATCAATTCTCGCCCAAGATATTTTTTCTTGACTGTAACCTTGTTCAACTGTTTGAAGTCAATACACAACCTCAGGGTTCCATTTTTTTTCTTCACAAAACGAACTGGGGCACCCTAAGGGGAAACACTTGGGCATATGTATCCCTTCTTCAACAATTCTTCTAGCTGCATTTGCAATTATTTCAGTTCTGGTGTACTCATTCTGTAGGGAGTTTTGGACATTGGGGCAGCTCTAGGCATAAATCAATAGAGAAATCAATATCCCTCTTTGGTGGCAATCCTGGCAACTCCCCAATTACATCTTCATACTCCTTTAGGACTGGATAATCTTCGAGACTTGGCTCTTCCATATGGGTTGCATATATTTGACACCCTTTTTTAAAACTTATCTTCAACTGCAATGCTGAAATCTCTCGGACATATATAGGCCTTGGAATACCTTGCATCGTCCTTGAATTACCTTCCTCATCAAGACATGTGAAAGCCTTGTTACAACAATCTAAGACAACTCGATGCTTTTCTGGCCAATCCATACCAATCAAGAAGTCATAAGACCTAAGCGGTATGATGTTTAAATCTGCCTTAGTGTTGACTCCATTCATGTTTACTGGGCCATCTTTAACAAGTTCATTGATTCTTTTCTTGGTTCCAGTAGCTAGCTGAACTAACCTAGACTTTTCATGCTTACATTTCTTCAATTTAAATCTTTCAGCTAAATTTAGATCTATATAGATATGACTAGCTCCAAAATCAATCAAAATAACTATTGGCTGATTATCAATCTTACCTTCCACCTCAATCATGTGGGATTGATAGTTTGCTTATCTATTTTCCAAGGTTGCATAAATCCTTAGCATGCTTCTACCTACGTCTTCTATTGTCTCCTCCTGCTTGATGCTATGCACAATCCTCATCTTATCTCCCCGGTGAGGACAATCTTTATACATCTGATCTCCTTCACATCCCCAACACTTTATGGGTTGCTGTCTTGACCTTTTCCCCATTGAATCTATCATTTTTTGATCACCTTAAGCTGGCTTTTCTTGCTGATATATTTGAGGGCTATTCCTAATGAAAAGGGGCTTGAATCCTTTCTTTCTCTGATCCGTCTTTCCTTTCTTCTTATCATCCTAGGCCTTTTGGAATGTTGGCATTCCTCTGTTATGTTCGTAGAAATTCTTAGCCTTTCTTATGGCTTCTTTCAAATTCTTGGGCTCATCAAATCGAATTTTATCCTCGTAAAAGGATGGCAGTCCACTCAGGAACCTCTAAATTTTGACTTTCTCATCCCCGATGAAGTCCACGAACCTGGGAAGTTCCAAGAATTTCCTTTCATATTCATCTATGGTCATGTTCCCAAGTTTGAGTTCAAAGAACTCTTGCATCTTCTTGTCATAATATTATTCTAACCCATGCTGCGGGGGAGTGCCCCCCTTCGCCCCCAATCTTGAAGCGTGCTCCCGGAGGGAGCGTTCAGGGAGTGCGCAATCAAATTTTATCCTTGTAAAAGGATGGCAGTCCACTCATGAACCTCTAAATTTTGACTTTCTCATCCCCGATGAAGTCCACGAACCTGAGAAGTTCCAAGAATTTCCTTTCATATTCATCCATGGTCATGTTTTTAAGTTTGAGTTCAAATAACTCTTTCATCTTCTTGTCATAACATTGTTCTAACCCATGCTGTGGGGGAGTGCCCCCCCTCGCCCCCAATCTTGAAGTGTGCTCCCAGAGGGAGCGTTCAGGGAGTGCGCAATCAAATTTTATCCTTGTAAAATGATGGCAGTCCACTCAGGAGCCTCTAAATTTTGACTTTCTCATCCCCGATGAAGTCCACGAACCCGAGAAGTTCCAAGAATTTCTTTTCATATTCTTACATTGTCATGTTCCCAAGTTTGAGTTAAAAGAACTCTTGCATCTTCTTGTCATAATATTGTTCTAACCCATGCTGCGGGGGAGTGCCCCCCCTCGCCCCCACTCTTGAAGCGTGCTCCCAGAGGGAGCGTTAAGGGAGTGCGCTCTCTTCTGAGAGCGTTTTTGGGGAGCACACTCCCTTCGGAAAAAAAAACAATCCTTGCCTTAAAATGGCTCCGAAAGGTTTTAAACCCCAATTTTCTAAACTGGGACCTGTCCCACTTTCCTTCCCGGAGGAGACATGCCACCCCCATCCATTAGCAACGTTCCAAATGCATCAATTTTGCCTTTATCTTCCCTATTCCCATTGTCACGTGGGGGCCATTCAATTGCTAGTTGTGTTCTACAAACACTTCCACCTACTCCTACTCCTCTTCTTCAAACTCAAAGAGCACAAGAAAGAAACTAGAAGTTTCTTGTGGCAAGAAGAAAACTTAGAGCATAGTACTTAGTACTTGTTAATATATACTAAATCGCTTTTTCTTTTTCCTGTTTAGAAGTAGTCTCTAGAACTTAGTACTTTGTTTTGACTCTTTATTATGGCTTATTATGTAAACAATGAAGTTATGAACATTATATGACAATTTACCTTTGAAGTTTGAAGTTTGAAATTTGAACTATTGACTAAATCTTACAACTCTTTGGTAATGAATATGATGCTCTAGAGTCTATTTCATTTTGTGGTTGATGTTGTCTGTTACAATCTATTGATGAAAACTTTTTATGATTGATGTTATATGTGTACTAAATGGTTGATGCTTTAATGATCATCACTAATCCAATAGTTAAATGATCTTATATCTATGTTTTCATGTTTTTTGCAATGGATTCGACATTCTGCATGTTCTTTTTTTATATATATGCATAAAAATATATTAAAATATGTATTATATAAAAAACTCTCTCGGATATTTTTGAAAAATGCGCTTCTTGCTCTTCGTTCCCAACAACCTTTGTTCTGACAAGTATCGCTGTTAGAAATATTTCTTGAACTGCTTCCAAGAAATTCTCTTCTCATCAAGGTGCTTAACCTCTTTAAGCTGATCCCACCACATATATGTCTTTCCTTGAAGACGGTAGGATGCAATTTTAGCTTCTACATTTGATGAGTAATATGCAATTGGAAATATTTCCTCATTTCCAACAACCATGTTTCTGCATCTTCTCCATCAAATGATGGTGGTTTGATCTTCCCGAGCTCCCCTTGCAAGATATCTGACCCATGTCTCGTCTTCTGATGTTTGACAGGGAACACACTTGGGTTTCTCTCCGACCTTGAACGTGCATATTCTCTTTTGGTCGAGTGCCCTGGTGAATGGTGATGATGATGTCTGCTAACACTCTTTGATTGTCTAGATCCTTCGTGATCATTCCTCCTATCATGAGATTTGGATGCTTCTACTTGTCTTGCATCCACTGCTTGTTTTGTCCCAGAATCTTTGTTGACTTGTTTCTGCAACATATTCAAACTCTGTAGCATCTCTTCCTGAGTCTTCATCATCTTTTCATTGTTTGCTTTGTAGCTCTGCAGTTCCCTCTGCAAGCTTCTCATAGTTTCAACCAACTCCACTAGTTCCACCCGGCATCTATGTCCATTGGACTCGGTCTCTGCATTTCTCATGTTGACATGTAAGCCGTTGACCTCATCTCCATGACTGTAGGATCCTTGGGCATCCTCCATATCTCTCTAGTCCTCATGTAGAAAACCAAATATGCTTTCTTGTATCTCTAATTCTGCAAAAATGTGCAGGCAACAATCGCTGCTAGAATAAGACACATTGCAAAATACTTAATTAATTAGGTTACGAGCCATTCTTCATCTCAATTTATGAAGAACATAAATGCACTAATCCAAATTCCGATTATTTAGACACATTCCTCTCTGAAATAACTCTCCAACGACTGTACTAATGGTTTATTCTAAGTTCTGAGCGAAAAGTTACAACCTTCTCAAGTTGCAATTTCCACTCATTGCTCTGTTTTTTTTAACTGCTGCATTTTTTATTTTAATTGTCATAGAAACTGTAGTGCTCAATTCAAAATTCTTGGTTGATAGATGGCTTCTCTTCCTCAAGACCTTTCCATTGACTGCACGTTTGCCCAAATCTGAGCTTTGAGCTGATAGTTATGGTCTATGAAAGTTTAGATTGTTTATCATTTTTACCCTATTGTTACAGATGTCTTCTCTCCCATCTCGTATAGTTTCAGGTATTGAGATTCCAAATTTGGTTCCATGATTGTCTTCTATCGTCCATGAGCTTTCCACAAACTGCTTTTGTGTCCCAAACTGACTTTTGGGCAAGGAGTTATGCCCTTTGGAAGGAAACTAGTACCTAATTTATACCTTGTACTGTTTCGGTTGTAACTTTCTCATACTAGCTCTGTTTTTCACTCAGAATATTTCTTTGGAAATCTCTCACCGAGTTCTTTCATTCTAGCAGTAGAGATTGTGTACCAAAGGTACACACAATTCCCTCAATTTCGACTACTTGAAAATGTTGTTTAGGCCCTCAAAATGCCTCTGCAAATTGATGACCTTCAAAATCTGAAAAAATTCATAGAAAATTGATTGATTTACTGCTATACCAATCTATTAATCCGACTTGTGCTTGACCTTGGCACTCTAGCTGACATGGCATGGCATGTGTCTGTCGAGTCCATGTGTCATCCCTTGATTTGACCATGTCATCATCCATCATTCTCCTCCATCGGCCATTAGCGAAACCTTCCGCAAGCCCATCGAGCTCTCCTTTGCAGACTCTTCCCATCGGAATGTCATGTAGCACTTATAAAGGTTTTTCTGCAACCTACAACCCGCAAGCCTATCGAGCTTTTTCTTGCGGAATTTTCCCATCGGGTTGTCAATTAACATGTTCGTGGTTCTTCTTGAAGGTTGCAACCCACAATCCTATTGGGATTTCCTTCACGGACATTTCCCTGCAGAGTGTAACTTAACCTTGTACTTTTATTTTCCGATGCCCACGACCCACAAGCTTGTCAGGAACATCTTCATGAACTTTTCCCCGCAAAGTGCCAAGTTGCATGTTATAGGGTTTTATTGAAACCCGCAAGCCGCAAGCCTCTCGGACTTTTTCCTTTGCGGATTTTTCCTTGTGGAGTGTCAAGTTGCATGTTATAGGGTTTTCCCGAAACCCGCAAGCCACAAGCCCATCAGACTTTTTCCTTCGCAGATTCTTCCTACAAACCTTTCTCCGCAAAGCTTATTCCGAAAAGCATCCTCCATGTTGGATCTAGACTATTGATCTTTTGAGATTGGAGTGATCTCAACCGTCGGTCCACCAAACTTCGCCGAACTTTGTCGATCCTTGAAATGAATCTTGGCAGTCGATTCCTAACGTCGAAAAGATCTGGGCTGTCGATCTTCCAACTCTTTAGTCACCATTAAAGTGTAAAATCCGATCTCCTAGGCCGAATTTAACTCTGCAACTTGCAGATTGACGCCATTAATCCTCTCTTCGACCGTTCTGAGGGAAATTTGGCCTCATATTCCTTCATAAATTTAGGGATTTCACTCCGTTTTCACAATTTTTTCCCAAATCCATCACAAGTGAAACTCTGCAACAACGGATTTCCACCAAATTCGCAGGGGTTCTTGGCCCATACTAGCTTGGTGTTGAACCTTGAGCTTTGATACCACTCTGTAACGCACTCAACCCCAAGATGGGTTACACCATTGCTAAAACGACCCAATAAAATTCTGATATCAATTTTAGATGCAAAAATAACACATAGCATGACATTCAAGCTCATGCAATTGTCCATGTTAATTAAAAACGTAAATGAAATTACTTAATTGTGCATAGCAACACCTAAACACATACAATAACATTTGGCCACATAAATAGAGATTTGAATGCATCATTCTACTCACAACAAACAACAATTACTAAAATAACTTAAGAGTAAAATGCACAACAATTATCTCAACATTTAACATAAATAAACACAGTAAATAAGAACACTTATCTTAGTAAATATGCAACCCGCTGCAGAGGGAAGATGTTCCTCCCAACCATAGACTTGTTGTTCTAGTTCTCAACAACAAGTCTCCTTTGAGATGGGGTTATGAATCCACGAGAGATAGTGATCCCTAAGACTGACGAATGTCCCCTTCTCAACAATTAATTCCCACAACTAATTCTAGTCCATCAACTCTCTTCCCCACAACCTGCACAACTCAGGGATGGGATCCCCCTTCATTGTTCACAGTCCCTCAAGCCTTCCCACTCCCCTCCAGGGCTTCAACATAGGTTGGACATGAATCTCTCTGCTGGGACTCTAGTAATCTACAACTGCAATAGGAATTCACACAACAAAATACTTGCTCCCTTGATAATTTCTTGAACATAAAATTACTCCTAGGCCCACAACCTCTCTTCCCATGAAATTACAACTCCAAAACAACTACCATACATGCCTACTATGGTTGCTTTCAAGCTTCAGCACTCAGAACACCTTTGTCGTCCCAAAATCTGTTTGTAAAAACCCCCTTCTTTCCTCATACAAATTTTCCATCTTCTCCCATGCTTTCCTGATTCACACCATTCTCAAGGTTGATTGTACTCATTCCCCATGCTCTCAATAACTATGGGATGTGACTTCTCACACCCACTACCTTACATGAATTCAATGATTAGGCTCTAGAATACTCAACAAAAAATAAAAGGTTCAAAATAACCATAATTTGGAAAAATGGTTGGGCTTAATAGACATGGGTAAACTCTCCCCCTTGGACCCCCTTCCCTCTCTTGTAGACACTGAGCCCCCAAGTGTCCGTCTGTGTCTATCTGCAGCTGGTGATATTTATTTATTTATTTTATACAATATACACCATTCACATATTACATTGCTTGGCCCTCGACCATACATCATACTTACAATTTACATTGCTAATTTAGGGATTAAAAATGGAGATGTTACAGGAAAGTTCAAAGACTCAGTCTGCACCAGCACTTAAGAGACCAAGCAAGTCAATTAGTTGGAACAAGAAGGAAAAGAGCAAGAGTTATGCACCAAGCAAGTCATTCCTTGTTTATTAGGGCTGCAAGAAGAAGGGCCATCAAGCTGCTAGTTGTTGGTATTCTGAGCTGTGTTCCTTCTGTGGGAAGAAAGGCCATCTTGAGCTTCTTGTTGGAAGAAGCAAGCCACATGCCATAAGCCTGAATGTTTCTAGGGAAATATTGGCAAGACTGCTTCCCCAAGACAACAACAAGTTCAGAGGAACATGAACAAAGAGAGAATGCCAAGTGGTACATGCAGTTGCAGGAATTTTTGCCAACATTGCAAGTTAACTGGACATTGGGAAGTCAAGTGTCGAAGGCTTCATCCAGAACTTCATCCTAGGAACTGCACATCCAAGAGGAAAGTTTGGAGAGTCAAGGTTAAGGGGAAATAAGAGATTTCTGCACTTGCAGATCAACGGGCAGCAATTGTTCAAGGAAATATGCTCTGGAAAACATTTCTTCAATCCTGGATGGAATTTCTACAAGGCTGCTAGGAATAGAGAGTGCGCTAGAGAAGAGACCAGCATGCTGCACCTTTGATTTGAAGCTTTTGGGGACCAAAAGCCTGTGAATGGGAGACGTGTGATCTGAAATAACCCCTCCAAACATTGTAAAAAAAATAAGTCTTTGCAAAGTTTGAAGTCGATAGTCCATTTGCAATCAACTTGAAGATCAAAGGCCAAAGGTCTCATTTTGGCCAAATGAAGATAAAACGAACTACTTGTTGGTTGGGAATAAGGGTGCAGTTGCAAGAGACTGAGGATTCGTAATGAAGCAATCTGTTCATTGATTGGAGGATGAAGAAGATTTTGAGCCTGTCTTCGGAGAACAAAAATTGTCTTTGAGTCAAAACAATCTGCAAAACTACTGCCAATGAGTAAGAATACACAAGATATCTGATTGACAGTGTATAGCTCCAGTTTGTGATATTTCCTAAGCATAAACAGAAGCCATCAATTGCTGGTTTTTCCATTTGGATTTCCAGGGTAAATTTTATGTTATGGTGTTTAATAGCTGTGAGATTGTGGTTTGCTATCCCCTTGTTTTGTTATGATGGTAATCAAGTCTAACACCCCATGAAGCTAATTCAAAATTCAAATCGATCCACATAGAGTTAGTTTTTCCTTTGATGGAATCATTGGGTTTAGCAATTGTATGCATCTACAGCACTGTTATTACTTGCTTGGTTCACTGGTGTGAATTCTCATTGTGAAAACCACATTCTAAAGCGATCTCAAGCTCGGTAATCTGCTGGTTTCCTTTTTGATTCCCAGTTGAATCATTGGTCTGTTGATCGCTCATTGAAGTTATTGTATACCCTGTTTAAACCACCTGTTACAGCACTATTGCTCATTTGTTGGAATCTCTGCCTTAGTTTTTCTTAAATTCACAGCTCTGTTCAACACCTATAATCAAAGCATTTCCCTGAGTAAGCTGGCTTTTGAAAACAATAAGCGTACACAGCATTTCATGCTTGTTAATTCGCAGGTCTTTTTCTGAATTCCTTAAATTCCAGCACTTCATTTTGAATTTATTTAAACTGTGTTTTGGTATAGTGTTTCCCACACTCTATACAGTGTGGTGGTATCTACAGCGATCCCTCCAAGCTCTTTCACATTGTCAGTTACCTAGATCTTCCTCTAATCACATGTGAAAACATTTGTATGTAATGACTCGGGGTTGTGGTGTGAACAATGTAAACAAAAGAGCAAAAGCATTGAACCTTGCTTATTGCTTGCATATAGATGTCAATTTTTATGGGTTGTTGGTATAATTTCTGGGTTTAAAATCTTGGACATTCAGAGTACCATATTTAGCTGAAATTTAAATAGAGTAGAAGAATCTGTGGTTGAGCATTGGCCTTTTCAGCAAGAGCAAACAACCCCAGTTTTGAAGCCAAATCAGACCAGAGCCGTTCATTCATGCTTGTTAGTGAATAACAAGCAGAGAATAAGAAGCTAGGTCTCAGTGGTTTGTGAGTGCAGAGACACCAAATTTTTAATTCCACAGATAAGATAATTATACGAGTGTCCAACAAATGACCACAAAGTAGGTCAATGGGACTTCTGAGTACAATGATGTCGATACAAAGCAGGAGTACCAAATGTCTCCTGAGCAAGAAGTAAAGCATGAGATCTATGCTAAAACATGGAAAACCCTCGACTCCGAGTGCAGGCGGCTGCGACGGGAGGGAGATGTACAGAGGGAAGGGATCCAAGGACTAGATCATGGTCAACAAGATCTATCTCTCCTAACATCCAAGGCCGAATGAAGAAAACTCAAGATAGAATGGTGTCCTGAGGAAGAGCTGGGGGTAGATCTGGACTGCCTCCCACACTGCTATCTAGAAGAAGTAACTGGCCTTTGATGTCTAGGTGATCTCATCTGCATGCTGGCAAGGAATCTGGTCTAGCAATGTCTCTAGGGTCTCTAAGGAGGGGGAATGATCTCGTGGTTTTGCACTGATATGGAGTCAAAGGCAATGCTGCTATCAGTTTGTCTCTTGGTGCCCCTAGCTGATGGGAGCACCGTAAAGAATGAAGTAATTTGCTGAGTGGGACTTGTTCTAGGAGGAGGCTAGAGAATGTGGCCACGAAGTTTGAGGGCCTCTTGCATGTAATAAAGGGTTAGACATCTCTAGTCTGAGTATTGGAAGAAACTGGATAGGGTTTGGATCCCCTTGAACAAGCAATGAAATTTCCCATGGATCTCACATAATAGATGGGGCAGTGGAATATGAAGTGCTCCTCTGTCTCCGCCTCACGAAGATGACACAATTGGTAGATCCTCTCTGCCTGTATAGTCTGGTGGTCCATCTCAACTCAAAGTTTGTATGATGAAACGAACAAGCTTGAAGCCATAGGCCTATCATTTATGGATCAAGAGTGTGGAAGAAGACCACATGTAGTAGAGTTGACTCCACTAAAACCTTGTCGATATGGGCATCCAAATCAATCGTACTGAAGTTTTATCTAGTCAAGTTACTTGTTTGAGCTTTGACCACCAATCTGACACAAGGTGTGTTAAATTTCTTTAAGCCCAGTAACTTAATTTCTGAATCCAATAAATTTTTATGCCCAGAACAAGAACAACAACAAATTCTAAATTCTGATTTATGAAACATAAATATAACTGAGCATATTAACACTTGCAATGCACAACATAAATTAAAGAAACGGTAAACCATTCACACAATTTCAATACAACAAATTTACCCTAGAAACCCCAACTCCAGGGAAAACTAGCAAACGAGGTTTTATTACCAGCTTCAACAAATCCATAAAATAATTACAATTCAGATCTGTGCCAAACCTGGCACTTTCTTCCTTAGAGAAATCCGAATCTGACAACAGCCTCACCCTTACGGCCTATAAGGCCCTCGCTGCTGTACGGTTGCTGGTACGACCCTGTACGACGACTGGTACGGTTGAGCGGCCTCTGTTATGGCTGCTGGAGATACAACTAGGGTCTCCCTGCCTCTGTCTCCTTCCACGGCTTCAACTCGCCCCCCCTAGCACCTGCTTTCACCTCTGATTCGGCCTCTTTGCTACCCGCGACCCTCACACGAAGGGAACTCGACCCTCTCTCAGTCTGCCACTTGGATCTGCGAGGAAATGAAGGCCAGCAGCCTTCCTATCTCCCTCTTGGCACATGGACTATTCCAATGAATGAATCCTCCCTTTCCCACTTCCGATCTGCAGCTGAAACCCTCGGTGTCAACTTCACTAAGTGTGTTTTTCCTCAAGCCACCCTTTCTGCTTTTAAATCTCTGGCTAGTTGATTCAATGGTGGAGATTAAATCCCCAACATGTCAAATCAATGGCTACGATCTAATCTGATATTCACTTTGACTTTTGGATAAGATCAAAAGAAGCTTCTTACATAAGGTTAACTAATACTGATTAATAATTGCCATTTCCTGAGTTTCCACTTAGGAAATGATTAAATGATCACTAATTAGATTACTTAATCACATTTTCCTAAGTTAGACGGGATAAATTTAAATGACTTTGAGAAACATTAATCCATGTGTCCTTTGCTTGCATGACACCTTCCCTAAGCAAAGACACTTGTCCGAGCTACAATATTTCAACACTCCCTCTTAGCGAGGAAGGCGTTCTCCACTATTCCCATCTTATCCCTGAAGAAGACAAACTTTCCTTTCATCAAGGCCTTGGTGAGAATGTCATCCACCTATTCATCTGTAGGCACATACTATAGTTGGACTGTACCCCTCTGCACACAATCTCGAATGAAGTGATACCTGATGTCAATGTGCTTCGACCTATCATGGAATATCAGATTCTCAGAGAGTTCTATGCAACTTTGATTATCAGTGCATGATGGTCGGTTCTAGCTCTTGATCGAACAATGCCACTAGCAGTTTACAAAGCCATATGGCCTCACATGCTGCCATGCTTGCTGCCATGTATTCTGCTTCCGCAGAACTCAATGCAACAGACTTCTGCTTCCTACTGAACCAAGAGACAACCCTTGATCCCAAGTTGAAACAACACCCCAAAGTGCTTTTCCTGTCCACTGCATTACATGCCCAGTTTGCATCTGTATAGCCCATCAACTTCACTCCATCTCCATGAGCATATCTCAAACCATACTCAACTGTGCCATGCATGTACCTCAATATATGTTTCGTTGCTGTCCAATGTGCTATCCTTGGTTCAACCATGAACTGACTGAGAGTATTTACATCAAAACAAATGTCTGGCCTAGTATTGACTAGATACATGAGAGAGCCTATCAATTCCCTGTATAAGGTAGGGTCCATTGTCTCTTGCTTGGAAGCATTTATCTTCTTCCAATTAGTAACCATGGGTGTAGACATTGGCCAACAATCCTGCATCCTGAACCTCTTCAAGATCTCTACTGTGTATTTCCCCTGTCCTAGGAAAATCTCGCTATCTCACTACCACACCTCCAATCCAAGAAAATAGTGCATTAACCCCAAATCCTTCATATTGAATTCCGAAGCAAGATCCCTCTTGCATTTTGCAATGAGCCTCTGTGAACCTGTTAGAAATAGATCGTCGACATATAACACGAGAATGAGTGGCTCTCCCCCTATCATGATATAATAGAGATTTGAGTCTGCCTCGCTCTTCACGAAGCCCATGCGCTGCAAGTAACTATTAATGCACTCATACCACGCTATACATGGGACTCCCTGCCATATACCTCAAAACCATTTGGCTGTTCTATATACCCTTCCTCAATAACTCCATTGAGGAAAGCCGTCTTGACGTCCATTTGATGAATCTACCAACACATATCTGCTGCTAATAAGATCACGACCCTTATGGAAGTAGATCTGGCTATCGGGGCAAATGTCTCGTCATAGTCAACTTCCACTCTCTGAGAGAACTCCTTTGTCACGAACCTGGCTTTGAATTTCTCGATGTTGCCATCTGCAACATGCTTGATCTTATAGATCCAGCGAGACCCAACCACGGACTTGCCCTTTGTCTTGGCACTACGTCCCATACATCATTCTTCATGATGGAGGCATGCTCCTCCACCATGGCATCCCGCCAAACCTACTGCTTCGATGCCTCCTGAAAACTGGAAGGCTCCCTATCTATGAGATCACTCATCAACGCCATATACCCTGAATATCGCTGTGGTGGCCTGCTCTGTCTGACACTCGTCCTAGGAGAACCCACGAACTCTTGAGCATCTCATAATGTTTGAGAAACCTCTGGGTTCCTCTTCCTCCATGCAGTAGGAGGTACAATCTCGATGGGTGGAGCTTCCTGCTCCTCATCCTGCTCCACTGCTTGAGTGCTAGTCCCTATGACCTGTACCTGTGACTCCTCCTTTGGAGCTAACAACTCATGATACCCTGCTGCTACTGGCACATCATATGACTTCCAGAAAGCCTTCTCCTCCTCGAATCTCACATCTCTTCTGACCACTATCTTCTTTAATGCTGGAACATAGACTTGATAGGCCTTCAAAGTTTCGTTGTAGCCAATGAAGATCCCTTTCTCAGTTGTGGAATCAAGCTTCGTCCTCTTATCTGAGGGAACATGACAATAGACCAGGAAATTGAAAATCCTAAAATGACCTACTTTCGACTTCATCCCTGTAAATGCTTCTTCTGGAGTCAATCTACCCAATACTTTGTGACAAATCTTGTTTTGTATGTATACTGTAGTAATGCATGCCTCTTCCATAAGAACTTGGGTAGATCCTAGTTATACAACATCGCTCTAGTAGCACCAATGTTGAATTAAATTAATAAAGTACCAAGGACAAGTGTTTCTCATCACTTAGGCGCCTAGGGGTGAGAAAGTGTCCAATGTGGTCCCCAGTGCATTAATTTCATGGGATATGAAATTAAATGAGACTTTATGAAAGTGAAATGAAATGGGTGAGTGAAAAGTCACTTTATCTCAACCATACATCTAATCTATCCTCCACCGTTAGATTAGATGTCTCTTCACCTTCCCTAATGAGGTCGAATTAGGGAAAGGGAGCCCCATTCACTTCGCATTCTTCTTCATGCGATTTGGAGAGAACAAGAAAAGAGAGAGTCGAGCAGAGAAAGAGTAGGGAGAGTTGCAACAAGTGTTTCTGTGAGTTACAAAAGAGTAACAATGTGTTGTAGCATGTGTTATAGCGAGTAGCAACAGTAATACAGAGAGTTGCAACAGTGTTATAGCGTGTTGCAGTAAGTCTTACAACATGTTGTAGCAAGAGTAACAACGAGTAGCAACAAGGAGAAAGTTGGCACAAAATTGGAAGGAGAAAGTACAACAAGTACTAGGCTGTACCGTATGGATTTTGAGCAGGCCGTACAACAAAAAGTTGACATAGAAATCGAGGAGGTTAGCTGCACGTTTTTCTGGGCATGCTTGGCATATAAATCGAGGAACCCAGCTGCCATTAATTTCTGGAAATTGACAACAGCAGACAGGCACAATTTTTGAGACAGTCGTACCACAATAAATGCAGTGACATCCATACACAGTACGAATTTCTTTGCACAAAAATCGAGGGGCTGTTTAGCACGCATTTTGAGCCCGTGTGTGGGCACACAAATCGAGATAAGTATGTGTATTAAATTTCTGAAGACGACTGCTGTAATAAATTCTTTCTCAGTGCTCTGCAAATAATAAAAAGCCCCTCTCTCATTGGTTTTCCCCTTGTGGATTTTTCCAGGGTCGAAGTTAGATAAAAAAATCTCTGAGTTAAATTTTCTGGGTGTGTTTATTTTTGAGTATTTTGCTATAGAAGACTTCATGTGTTTTCTGTTCATGAGCTATTTAATTTTCTGCTAACTAATTTGTGGCCTAATTTTGCAATGTGGGTTGGGCATTAAACTATGTGTCTCATTGAGACTCGAAACCGGGTTGGGGTCTGAAATTTCTACATGGTATCAGAGCTTTAGGTGTGAAAGGAGCAGAAATATATTAGCCAACAGATTGGAGGGATTTTTCTGAGAAGAGGAGGTACTTCACCAGGCATAAAGTTGTGGGCTTGTGTTTCAGTTGAGAGGGTCAATGGCCACTGGTTTGAGGGTTGAGGACAGGTTGGAAGGAGCTGCGAATTTCAGCTCATGGAAGGAGAGGATTGTGTTGCTTCTGTAGGAGTGTGAGTTGTGGGATATTGTGGTGAACTCAAAATGAATCCTGTGACGGTGCCTACAGATGCTACTTTTTTGGCAGCCTACTCCAAAAAGAACATAAAGGCCAAAAGAATTATTATCCTTGATGCCATTAAGGACCATGTGATTCCACATGTGACCGGGAAGACCAATGCCTATGAGATGTGGCAATCCTTAACCAAACTATACCAGAGTTCCAATGAAAATCGAAAAATGTTATTGAGGGAGAAATTGAAGAGCATTTAAATGACCAATTGAAAATGTTGCCACCTATCTTACCAAGATTACTCAGAGGAGGGATGAACTTGGTGCTGTTGGGGAGGTTGTTGCTGACAATGAACTTGTGAGGATTGCTTTGAATGGGGTAACCAAACAATGGGCTGTCTTTGTTGAGGGCATTGTGGCAAGAGAAAATCTTCCCAAGTGGGACCGTCTTTGGGATGACTTCATTCAGGAGGAAACCCGGAGAGGCTATGTACATGGGAGTTCATCTACAAGTAATGAAGAGGAGAATGTGGCACTTGCAAAGGTAAGAACAAGTCCAAGAAAGGTTCCAAGGGAGAGAACAAGCAGAAAAGTGAAGGGAAGAAAGACATGAGCAAAGTTAAGTGCTTTACATGTCACAAGTTTGGACACTATGCTGGACAATGTCCTAACAAGAAGAAGAAGAAGCAGGTTGCAACTTCAGCTGATGTGGAGGAGTTTTCCCACAGGTTCGAGAAGGAGTATTCATTGTTGGTGTGTCTTTCCTCTAGAGTATCATCTACCAGTATTTGGTACATTGATAGCGGTGCCTCCCGCCATATGACATGTGTTTGTGAGTACTTCATTGATCTTACAGAGATTGGAGATCTTGAGGTGGTGCTTGGAGATGATTCAATGGTCAAGGCAGTTGGTAGTGGGACATTATCATTTCAGAGGGAGTCTCTACCTCCCATGTTGTTGAGGGATGTCCTATATGTTCTGGGCTTGAAGAAGAACTTTGTGTTAGTTTCCACTATTGAGGATAGGGATATGTGGTATTGTTTCGTGATGGGCATGTTCTCTTGTATCCTAAGGGATCCAGTATCACTTCGGCCAAAGTGATTGGGATCTGGCATGAGAAGCTGTACAAGCTCATGTTTCAGCTTGCTAGAGCATTGATGCATAATACCGACAACAATGACCTTTTTGATTTATGGCATAGGAGGATGGCCCATTTGCACCATTGGGCTTTGAGGATCTTGAGAGAGATTGTGACTGGAGTGCCAGAGTTCAGTATAGAGCACCAAGATGTGTGCTCTTGGGAAGTACACCAAGACTGCTTTTCCAAGCAGTGACAACAAAGTATCATGTATTCTCGATTTGATTCATACTGATGTATGTGGCCCTACGTCTTCTATCTCTTTGACTGGTTTTTTGTATTATGTCACTTTCATTGATGACTTCTCTCGGAAGTCTTGGATTTTCTTCATGAAGACCAAAGGACAGGTCTTTCAGCGGTTCCAAGAGTTCAAAGCTCTTGTGGAGAACCAAACTGGGAAGAAGATCAAAGTATTGAGATCTGATAATGGGGGTGAGTATACGTCTAATGAGTTCAGTGATTTTTGTGTTAGAGAGGGCATTAAGAGAGAAGTGATAGTTCCTTACAACCCACAATAGAATGGGGTTGCTGAGAGGAAGAACATGGCTATTGTTGGGGCTGCGAGAGCCATGTTACATGATCAGGGGCTACCACTATTTCTTTGAGCTGAGTCTTGCAACATTGTAGTTTATTTGTAGAATCAGAGTCGACATAGAGTCTTGGGGGATAAGACTCCCGAGGAGGTTTTCTCTGGGAAGAAGCTTGAGGTGGGGCAATTTAGGATCTTTGGGTGCCTTACTTATTCACATGTCCCTTCTGAGAAGAGGACAAAGCTAGATCCCACGACAGAGAAGAGCATCTTTGTTGGGTATAGCGAGACCTCAAAGGTTTTCCGCATATACACCCACTCTTTGAGGAAGACAGTTGTGCGACGCGATGTGAGATTTGAGGAGGATAGAGCATTCCGGAGGTCACGAGATATGGAGCAGGGGGAGCAGTCAACTCCTTAGACTCAGGTGAATCCTTCACATCATAGTGACACATAGTTTAGGACCACCTGTTTTAGGGACTACGAGTCCATAGGTGACAGGGTCACATGTTACTGGTCCTCAAGATACTGGCTCACAAAGTACCGTTTCTCAGTACTGGTTCACAGACTAACTCAAGATCATCTTCAGGTACACAGTCTTCAAGTGGTGGGATTGAGGAGGAGGAGTCCCCTCCACATGGTGCTACTTCAGAGAAGAGGAAGCCCAAGTGGCTCCAGGACACTTTGAAGGAAGCACAAGGTTTAGTGGGGAATCCCAGGCAGGCTATGAGGGAGAGTAAACCTCCTGAGAGATTTTTCAACTATCTTGCGATGGTGAGCAACATCAGAGAGTCTGAGCCTTCCACTTTTGAAGAGGTAACAGGTTAGCAGGTATGGAAGGACGCCATGATGGAAGAGTACAGTTCCATCATCAAGAATGATGTTTGGGAAATGGTTCCGAGACCCAAGGGGAAGTCAGTAGTGACATCCAGGTGGCTCTACAAGATCAAGTATGCTGCTGATGGCAGCATTGAGAAACTCAAAGCTCGGTTTGTGGCTTGGGGGTTCTCACATGTAGAGGGAGTTGACTATGAAGAGACCTTCGCTCCGGTTCCTAGATATACCTCAATCAGGGCAAGTGATCTCCATTGCAACAGAGATGGGTTGGAAGATCCATCATATGGATGTGAAGACCGCATTTTTGAATGGTCTCATAGAGGAGGAGGTGTACATTGAGCAACCTCAGGGATTTTAGGTGCATGGGAGAGATTCTCATGTGTGTAGATTAAAGAAGGCGTTGTATGGGCTGAAGCAAGCTCCTAGAGCTTGGTATTCCAGGATAGATACATACTTGCAACAGATGGGTTTCGAGAAGTGTGAGGTGTATCCCAACTTATATTACATCGTGGTTGGAGAGGATCCTCTCATTCTTGTGCTATATGTGGATGATCTCTTCATTACAGGAGCTGAGAGACTCATAGTTGGTTGCAAGGAGAGCCTTGCTTCAAAGTTCAAGATGAAAGACATTGGTCTGATGCACTACTTCTTGGGATTGGAGGTTTTGGCAGGGGCTTGGACACATCTTTCTAGGACAGGGAAGATATGTTGTTGATATTCAGAGGAGATTTCGGATGGAGGACTATAGGCCCATGTCCACTCCTATGATAACTAACTGGAAGAAGCTTCATTCTTCCGAGTCAGAGTTTGTTGATCCCACGGTGTATCGTTAGTTGATTGGCTCGCTGATGTATCTGGTCAACACCAGACCAAATCTTTGTCTTGCTGTCAACTCACTTAGTCAGTTTATGGTGGAGCCTCAGAGAGTACACCGGGTGGCAGCAAAACATGTACTCAGGTACCTTATGGGTATGGTGGATTATGGCCTGAACTATGAGAGAGGGGATGGAGTTAGATTGATTGGCTACACTGATTTAGATTGGGCAGGATGTGCCAGTGATAGGAAGAGTACCTCAGGTTGTTGCTTTGGGTTGGGCTCAATAGTTCTGTCTTGGTTTAGTCAGAAGCAAAAGTCGGTGGCTTTGACTTCTGCAGAGGTTGAGTATATGACAAACAGTCAGGTCAGTTGTGAGGCCATTTGGCTTCGCAAGTTATTGGTTGGGATATTTTGTGTGCAAATGAGGCCCACAATGATCTACTGTGACAATCAGAGTTGCATCAAACTCTATGAGAATCCAGTTTTTCATGATAGGTCTAAACACATAGAGATTAGATATCACTTTATCCAAGATTATGTTCAGAGAGGAGCAGTTGAGCTACAATATATATATCCATAGATGAGCAAGTGTTGGACATCCTCACAAAAGCTTTGGGGAGAGGGAAGTTT
Source organism: Picea sitchensis (assembly GCA_010110895.2). Taxonomy (NCBI): domain Eukaryota; kingdom Viridiplantae; phylum Streptophyta; class Pinopsida; order Pinales; family Pinaceae; genus Picea; species Picea sitchensis. Next base: position 284,805 of record SNQJ01S0002555.1, on the reverse strand, counting down.
GAGCCTTTTAGAGATAAGCTTGGGGTGGTGAGGAACACTTTCCTCGGTAAGAGGGAGTGTTGAATTAAATTAATAAAGTACCAAGGACAAGTGTTTCTCATCACTTAGGTGCTTATGGGTGAGAAAGTGTCCAATGTGGTCCCTAGTGCATTAATTTTATGGGATATGAAATTAAATGAGACTTTATGAAAGTGAAATGAAATGGGTAAGTGAAAAGTCATTTCATCTCAACCATACATCTAATCTATCCTCCACCATTAGATTAGATGTCTCTTCACCTTCCCTCATGAGGGCGAATTAGGGAAAGGGCGCCCCATTCACTTCACATTCTTCTTCATGCGATTTGGAGATAACAAGAAAAGAGAGAGTCGAGCAGAGAAAGAGTAGGGAGAGTTGCAACAAGTGTTTCTGTGAGTTACAATAGAGTAACAATGTGTTGCAACATGTGTTACAGCGAGTAGCAACAATAATACAAAGAGTTGCAGCAGTGTTACAGCGTGTTACAACAAGTGTTACAGTGTGTTGCAGCAAGAGTAACAACGAGTAGCAGCAAGGAGAAAGTTGGCACAAAATTGGAAGGAGAAAGTACAACGAGTACTGGGTCGTACCGTACGGATTCTGAGCAGTCTGTACAACAGAAAGTTGACACATAAATCGAGGAGGTTAGCTGCACGTTTTCTTGGGCATGCTTGGCATAGAAATCGAGGAACCTAACTACCATTAATTTCTGGAAATCAACAACAACAGACAGGCACGATTTTTGAGACAACCGTACCACAATAAATGCAGTGACAGTCGTACACAATTTGGATTTCTTTGCACAGAAATCGAGGAGTTGTTTAGCACACATTTTGAGTCTGTGTGTGGGCACAAAAATCGAGATAAGTCTGTATTAAATTTCTGAAGAAGACTGTTGTAAGAAATTCATTCTCAGAGCTCTACAAATAATAAAAAGCCCCTCTCACTGGTTTTCCCCTTGTGAGTTTTTCTAGGGTTGAAGTTAGACCAAAAATCTCCGAGTTAAATTTTCTGGGTGTGTTTATTTCTGAGTATTTTGCTAGAACAAACTCCATGTGTTTTCTGTTCATGAGCATTTAATTTTCTGCTAACTAATTTGCAGCCTAATTTTGCAATGTGGGTTGGGCATTAAACTATGTGTCTCATTGAGACTTGAAACCGGGTCGGGGTCTGAAATTTCTACAACCAACAATGGCCATGTTCTTCCGTTCTGCTACCCCATTCTGCTGAGGGTTGTAGTGAGCTTTCCATTCCTTCTTGATCTCTGCCAGTGCACAAAATTCCTTGAATGCTTTCTATGTGTACTCACCTCCATTGTTTGATATGAGAGCCTTTATCTTCCTTCCTGTCACATTCTCCACAAGAGCCTTAAACTCTTGGAAGCGACCGAAGACCTCATCTTTAGCCTTCATGAAGTAGATCTAGGTTTTCCTGGAGAAATCATCTATGAATGTGACAAAGTACTCACATTCTATCAAGGATGATGAAGACATAGGTTGACATACATCTGCATGCACTAAATCCAATATGCCCTTCAACCTATTGTCCTAGCTTGGAAAAACTATTTTTGCATACTTTCCCAACACACACCCTTTACACACGTCACTTTGCTCGGTGCTCAACTCTGGAAGGCCAGCCACTATCTCCTTGCACGTTAAGTGATCCATGGTGTAAGTGAGCCATCCTCCTATGCCAAAATTCTCCCATATCCTTGTTGTTGCTTATCAATGCCCGAGGTGACTCAAACTGCAACCTGTATAACTTGCATGATGTGATCCCTATATCTTGGCCTGCTTCGACCCCCTGGGTTGAATGTTCACTTTCGGTCCTCTGAGTGACACATCATACCCCTTGTCTTGAAGTGCCGAAATTGATATCAGGTTCTTTGTTATTCCTGGTACGAACAACACATTTGTAAAACTGAATGTCTTGCCTGACTCTCTTTGAAAGGTGATCGTCCCTTGTCCAACTGGAGTACACTTGGACTTATTCCCCATTTCTATATGAAAAGTCATCTCCTCTTCTCTGAAGCTGGAGAAATGTTCTCTAACTCCTGTCATATGATATGATGCACCACTATCAATATACCACACCCCTGTGGCCTTTGTGCCTTTGAACTAGAGAGGCAAGCGATGAGTGAGAAATTCTCATCAAACTTGGAAGAAAAGTCATCAATGTCCGTTGAAGCTGCTGTCTGTGACTTCTTCTTCTAATTGTCCTTCTTCTTGAGTTTGGTGAGGTAGGAGGATACACTTTCCCCCTTCATCATTTTGGTATTTCGGAGTTTCTCCTTTAGAACCACCTTTTTGTTGAGATTCGAATTTTGGTATAGTTTGATAATGGCTTCCCACATCTTCCTGGTTGTATCTAATTTTGAGAGGTGAGGGAATATATGGTCCTTAACCCCATCCAAGATGATACGCCTTGCTTTGACATCATTGTTCTTGTGAGCTTCAGCTTGCTGTGCATCAGCTGGAACTGCAACTGTTTGAAGTGCAAATTCCTTGAGCCCATACTCCTCCAATGACAACAATATACGTTCCTTCCAGATGCCAAAGTTAGATGCCCCATCTAACCTATCTTAAAATCTGATACCTGAGATAGACATTTCTCCGAAACCCTTGCACCACAACCTTCTGGATCAGAAGAATACTGCTGGCTGAAAATACTTGTGTAAACCCTTGGCTTCCTTCTCAGAGGAAAAGCTTTGATACCATGTTAAATTTCTTTAAGCCTAGTAACTTAATTTATGAATCCAATAAATTTTTATGCCTAGAACAAGAACAACAACAAATTCTAAATTCTGATCTATGAAACAGAAATATAACTGAGCATATTAACACTTGCAATGCACAGCAAAAATTAAAGAAACCATTCACACAATTTCAACAAAACAACTTTACCCTGGAAACCCCGACGCTGGGTAAAACCAGCAAACAAGGGTTTTATTATCAGCTTCAGCAAATCGAGAAAATAATTACAATTCAGATCTGTGTGCCAAACCTGACACTTTCTTCCTCTGAGAAAACCTGAATCTGATCATAGCCTCACCCTTATGGCCTGTAGAGTGCTTGCTGCTGTACGACTGCTGGTACGGCCCTGTACGGCGGCTGATATGGATGAGTGGCCTCTGTTCTCCCTGCTGGAGATACGGCTAGGGTCTCCCTGCCTCCGTCTCTTTCTGAGGCTTCAACTCAGCCCCCCTAGCACCTGCTTTCACCTCTGATTCGGCCTCTTTGCTACCCGCGGCCCTCACACGAAGGGAACTCGGCCCCTCTCTCAGTCTGCTGCTTGGATCTGCTAGGAAATGAAGGCTATCAGCCTCCCTATCTCCCTCTTGGCACTTGGACTCTTCCAATAAATGAATCCTCCCTTGCCTACTTTCGATCTGCAGCTGAAACCCTCGGTGTCAACTTTGCTAAGTGTATTTTGCCTCAAGCCACCCCTTCTGCTTTTAAATCTCTGGCTAGTTGATTCAATGGTGGGGATTAAATCCCCATGTCAAATCAATGGCTACAATCTAATCTGAAACTCCCTTTGACTTTTGGATAAGATCAAAAGAAGCTTCTTACAGACGGTTAACTAATACCGATTAATAATTGTCATTTCCTAAGTTTCTACTTTAGGAAATATTTAAATGATCACTAATCAGATTAATTAATCACATTTTTCTAAGTTAGATTTAGGAAAAATCTAAATGACTTGGAGAAACATTAATCCATGTGTCCTTTGTTTGCATGACACCTTGCCTGAGCAAAGACACCTGTCCGAGCTACAATATTTCAACAAGGTGGATTAGGCACAGTGGGTGTGAAAAACTATGAAAGGGAGCACACACTGTGAAATGTGCTAGTGTTGAACAATGCTTAGTGCAGTGTACCAAAAATAGATGCACAATTAAATAGAGACAGAACAGTAATGAGGATTTTCTTATCTCTGTTATTATGAAGTAGAGAACCAGAGCATTCCTGAACATTCAAAGAAAATCCACTCAAGACATTATTTCCGGCTCAAATTTGTACACTTGCTTATTGTATTTAAAAACTGTGCTACAAAATTGAGTGCTGTGACTGTGAAGCTACGAAGTTACTTTGTGTTCCCCTAGCCTTGTGAAAGAAGGTCGTGGGTGTGAGTTGTACTAATGCACGAAGGAAAATATAGAAGGGAAGTGATCAGAAAACATGGTAAGATGCTAACACGCTGATTTACAAACGAACTATGATACAGTGTTTATACATGAAACAAGAAGATTATTGCTTTATCCAAGGTTGTTGCTGGATGATATATCTTGGGCACTGTCTGGGGTTGATCACTACTTCGGGGCATGAAATCAGGTCAGTCAGGGCATGCGCTTATTCAGAGTTGATCACTGGTTTATGCAGTCTCGCTGATGACTGGGTCCACTTTGATTACTCAGTGCATCTTTTTCATGGTCTTGTTTAGGTGTGAGCAGGTGCTAACATGGCATGTTGAGCTGTCAATGAGGTGGTGCAGGTTGTGAACAGAAAACATGGGAAGATGCTAAGATGAGAAGGGAAGTGAACAGAAAACACGCTAAGATGCTGATGTACAAATGAATTATGATACAGTATTTATATATGAACAAGAATATTATTGCTTTATCCAAGGTTGTTGCTGGATGATCGTTCTTGGGTGCTATCTGGGGTTGATCACTACTTTAAGGTACGGAATCAGGTCAGTTGGGGCATATACTAATTCATTCAGAGTTGAACACTGGTTTATGCAGTCTTGCTGACGATCGGGTCCACTTTGATCACCCAATGTGGCTTTTGCATGGTCTTGTTTAGGTGTGAGCTGGTGCTAACATGGCATGCTGAGCTGTTGATGAGGTGGTGCAGGTTGTTGACTGTTGAACTGGTGTTGGAGATGCATGGCATGATTGCTGAAGAGTTCGCTCGGCCGGGGTGCTGTTGAAGCTCTAGCATGATGAGCATATATGAGGCTTGACTGCGACGAGCATTGTTGGGGTATCAAGTGTTGTCAGTGCTGGTGGGTTCTTGGCACAATGAGCTGGTATGGCGTTGAACTAGCACAGTGGTAAGGGTGGCACCCATGTCACTGCAGCAATGTGCAAGTGCTGTGTGTGGATGACTCTGGACATCTTTGAAAATATCCATGTTCTTTAAGTGTTCACAGGTTTCTGAGAACGAAAATAACATATAGTTAACATTATCTATTATAAGAAGAACAATTAGGAGATTTCTTTATGTTTATTATTAAAGGAGCAAGATGGCAGATCATTCTCTCTGGTTTATTTTTATCCCTGGTAGGAGTTTACTATGAAATCTGTTTTGAGTTCAACTGGCTATTTTTGGACCCTATATTTTCTCAATGATGTAGAAATATTTCTTCCTTGAAACTTTCAAACTAATATTTTATCTTCTATGATGTTTAACCTATTACAACAGAAAACTCATTTAATTGCGTGCTCTTGGACATTCTCCATTCATTGTTAGAATGATGTCTGTGATATATGTTATCGCGCAATTTGTACTTGTCCAAAAGGGAAAGGTTAAAGGAGGGCAAATTGGCGTAACAGGAGGTTGTCCTATCACTGTCACCTTAATAAGACACCTATTTCTATTTAGGGATGATAGCCTAGGGGAGACGTCCCCGGTGACCTGGGGGTTTGAGAAGACAAAGGTTGAAGTATCAAGAAAATATATCCCCTCTCACAAGTCACACCGATCAGAAAGTCCCAAAATTTTAACAAATGAAGCAATGATATGCTTAAGTGTACCTGCCCAAAACAAAGCAACAAGAAAACACTATTTTTTTGCAAGTACAATTGATGTTAGTGCTTGATAAAACCTTGGACTTGTCAATGATAAGTGATATAAGATGAAGCAAACAAAAATCTATAACAATAATGTATATATGATGACGGCTTCACAATCAATGCCTTAAATAAGCTTCAAAATGACCCAAAATGATAATCAACCAATAGCAATATGCTAGCACTTGTTAGAAGTTAATGAGACAATGTATAAATCAACTTTAGTAATTGCTTTTAAGAGCTTTTACTGCTGTAATAATTGGCTGTAGCTTACTTTTGTAACAGAAACAAGAGTGTTAGTAGATTAGTCTAATCTAGGTTTAGTAGATGTTAGCAAATAGCTTGAGGTATAAGATTTAAGGGTTGTTTTCATCAATCAATCAAGTATAAGGTCAAGATCAGTGTCTTTAGGGATAATGGAGTCACTTTTTGCAGCAACAATCTTGAAGAAATCAAATGATAATGTGTGAGCTAAGGACAAGAGGGATGATGGCTGAGGTGTTGGTAACCCAAGGCCTCAATCAACAAACCCTAGAAAGAAAACGACTACTAGGAAGTAGGTAACCTTAGGCCCTAGCAATTTTCCTTCTTCTTTAGCTCAAGCTTGAAGTAAATGAAGGCTCGATGAAGCAAATGATGCTAGAGTGCTACAATGGTAGGGCTCTAGCACATGCTTCAAATGATAGGTTCTCTTAGCAAAATCTAGTAGGTGAAAAATTATTGAGACAAGGACAATAACATGTGCTTGATCTCCTAGGGTTTTAAGCTAGCAATTTCATAATCTTAGCAAAATGCAAAGTAAATGTGCTATAACCATTCAAAGTAAAGAAGAATTGCAGAAATTCACTTACATTCACCAAGAATAATCTAGCATATAGCCTAGTTGAAGACTTTCCACCAAGAAAATGTCAAAAAAGACCAAAGTAAGCCTCCTCCAAGAGTTGCGTACCACTTAATTTCAACCAATAAACCCTAAGTGAGCCGAATTTCAGACCTCACTTGTGTGAGTGAAAGAATGATGAAAAAATACAAGGGCAAAATCTCTTATTTATACAATCAAAATGACCTTTAATTACAAAATTAGGTCAAAAAGGCCAACATGGCCAGTTTACATGAGACAATCCAATTTTACATAAAATTTTCAAATAAAACCCTAATTTAAGCTTTTTAGGGTGACGTCATGCCCCTCTTAGGGTGACGTTAGCCTCCTTGTTGGAACGTTATCCCTCCAAGTGGAACGTTGGGGCTCAAAACCCCTCTGGAACTGCCACACGTGCCAACCAATGTCGTCCTCAAGATGGGTGCCTCAACTGGGTGACGTCAAGGCTCTGAATGATGATATCAAGGGCCTTCAAGGGCCAACATAATGGTGGGAGGGAAAGACCCCCCTGGGACCAGTCCTGCCAGGCTGTTTCTGGTGGAACGTCCTCCTCACTCTCCGGTGCAAGCCTCTGGTATATGTTTTCCCTTGGCTGGGGTCTCAACATCCATCTGGTGGGATTTCAACCCTATGGAGGTTCGAGCTAATCATCTCCCCATGTGTACCTGTTCGTTGGGCATGGTCCTGTAGCAACAATAAGTACGCCCTCCATGGGTTCATAAGTCACAAGGATCATAGCAATGTCAATCACATCTAATAATCAAGTTATCCAAACTTGTGCATGAAACCCCCTTTTCCCACACAAGTGCTCAAAGATGTTATGCTATTCTACAAGCCAGGTTTGGAGAGGGTTTCGGGACGTCCTATTGGGCTAATTCTCCTTAGATGTGGGATGTTTCCAGGTGAAGACCAATCTAGGTCATGTAAGTGCATGTGATGGTATGGGGATGTTTGGGCAATGGGTGCAATGATGACAGGGAAATGTATGGCTTACCTGTGGGTGCCTCTGAAGAGGGTGAGCTGCACCTTGTCATGGATGAAAATGTTTCCAAGCCCATTCAATGCCTTTTTACCTTTTTTTTTTTTATCTTATTGCTTTTTCTTTCAAGAGGATAGCTGGGGGACACTGCCCTGGCGTGGTGACCAGTGGTGACATTGTTACCCACAAACATTTCACGGAGATGAGAAGTCTGGCTCGTGATGAGACCCCCTTTCTCTTGGCTATGCTACCAAGAGCCACTACCCTGGCGTGGTGACCCACTGAATGGTAATGTCATACCGCTACATGCCCATGGACCTAATAGGCTGGTTCGTGATGAGACCCCCTATCCTCCAACTAGGTCTTGAGTTTATTTATTTTATGGGTCCCTCCTCTTCTTATTGAGAAGCCTTTTATTGCTTTCTTGGGGATCCATGGGCTAAGCATCTGAAGATTTTGTTCTTTTGGCTTTTATCTTTTGCCAACTACTTTCACCCTTTGGGCCTTTAGCCTCTTCTTCCCACAAGGCAAGGTACAACCCTTTGCTAGCTTGGCAAACCGAATGCCTGAACCAATGCAGGGGATGGATGAGAGGGAAGATGATGAAAATTGATAAGTATGGTGAGAATGAACGATGGCCTTTCATGAACCCACCCAGTGGAAACTCACTCCTAAGGGAACCAATTTGCTAGGGCGTTTGTCATTCACCCCCAGGTATGGACAAGTCAAAAGGCATAAAGTCCAAGCACATGTCATGAAGCAAAAGATAATAAAATGCACATATTCAAATGTTTTGAGAATCAGAGTGACACATACCATGTTTACCCTGATTCATTACCTCATGGAGCAAGACCCATTGCTGCTTCAGGACCAAGCCGATGGGATGGATGTTGCTGTTGCTGACAGGATGGAGGCATTGAAGAAGAAGGATGGGTCCTCCAAGGCCAGGCTCAAGTCAATATGGCTCTCGGTACTCCATGTTTAGGACCTGTGGGCCTCAAGACATAATCTCCTTAGTTATCCCTAGGCTAGGGGATAACAATATGAATCCAGTAGTTCTCTTAGCAAGCTTAATTTTGCCAAAGCTCTTCCTGTATAATATTTTTTTACACCCAATTGTTGAGATTTGTACCTTGGGAGGTGTTTCTCATGTGCTTTTGTCCTCCTTAGCACATGTGGGAAGGTTTAGACACTTTGTACCTAGTACTTTTGTCTATTTGTACTTTGACTTTGGTTAAAGTGCATTTTGATCACTTTTGGCAAAAGTGAACATTAAATCACTTTTTGGTGATTTTGGAGACATAAGTAGACTTAGGGAACTTAACCCAAAAGTGGGTTATGAGTTAGAATAATTTGGTGAGATCTCATCCCTTCATTTGGATTGATCTCAACCATCTATTCTTAGGTTACCCTATTCTTGCCTAAAGAGGGGCAAAGGAGTCTAAGGAGGGCACATTGTTCATAGAGGGTTTTGCTTGCATGAGGAGGAGGACTCTAGCTATGGAGATGAGGTCAGATGCATGAGGATTGTAGGAGGAGGCCGCTAGCTTTCATTGAGGACAGCTTGGTGCAGCTTACTTCTATTATTTATTGGAGAGATTCTTCTGTTGAGGAGGGCGCATGGATTTGGCAAGCTATTTCCTTCCTGGTGGGATTTCTAGCCATCAGATTTCAGTGAGGTTAGTTGCAGAGTGAGGACAACAGCAGGAGCTTCATTCCTGTGGAGGGGTTTTCCATTCTGACATCACATTTGATTTCTGGAGCATCTACAGTGGTTCTGGCAGTTTTCTTGAGGGGCGCACCATCCTGGAGTGCTTCTGGCAGT
>SNQJ01S0002555.1:195985-256153 GCA_010110895.2 Picea sitchensis | reverse complement strand
ACTTTTACAGAACTTAGTTGATTAGTAACCGTATTAAATTCATTTAAATGATCTGCAACAGACTCACCTTCTGACATCTTCATATTAAATAATCTCTTCATTAGAAATACCTTATTGGACGCCGAGGGTTTTTCATACAATTTGGCCAATGCATCCATCAAACCCTTCGTTGTCTTTTCTTTAGAAATATTGAAAGCCACCGACACTGCCAGACTCAACCGTATCGTTCCTAGGGCATTTCTGTCAAGAATCTCCCATTCTTCGTCCTTCATGGCCGTCGACTTCTTTGCTACTCCACCCAATGGTAGGAATAGATCCTTCTGATATAAATAATCTTCCATCTGCATCTTCCATAACTGGTAGTTTTGGCCGTTAAATTTCTCGACCCTAAACTTTCCATCTTCCGACATTGCTCTCACTTGAACCAAGAACCCTCTTTTCCTGCGAGTTACCTTTCGCTCTGATATCAGTTGTTAGAAAAACAGGGCTGCAGAGCAATAAAATAAAACAAATGCGGAAACAAAACACAGAAGATACACAATACAAGAGAGACACAGATTTACGTGGTTCACCCAGTGTGGGTTACGTTCACCAGAGAAATTGTCAGGTCCTTCCTTTATTATTATCCAACAAATGAAGGGATACAACCTACAACAAAACCCGCTGTAACTTCCTCTTCTTTCTCTCACAGTCTCCTATTTCGGAATACAATATTCGCCATCAATCATAGCCGCAATACATTTCCCTCATAAAAGAGGGTTGCCTTCTAGGGCAAAAAACCCTAACATAATTTTTACTGTTAGATCTTCGACCTTATAATGAACGGTCCAGATTTACAATGAAATTACAATTTACATTTACAAGGCAATTTTTCCTTCGGGGGCGCGCTGGGGGCCTGCTTGCCCCCAGACCCCCCAGTCGGGGGGATAGCCCCCCCGGACCCCGCAGAGGGGGTACCCCCCCTTTGCACTCCCCCGCGTGGAAGAGTGTGCATACTTCTGGGGTGTCAATACTTCATGGGGTATAAACACGACTGAAAGTAAAAGACCTTTGAATCAGGAAAATAATTAGGCTCCACAATCAAGAGAAGGCATAGAGGGACTATAGTGATCGATAATTCGTTGACTTCATATTAGTTTGTCCTTTGACCACAAATATTTGCATAATATCTATTGTTGGAACTAGTTATTACTAGTCCTTGTTAGTATTTCACATGGATAGTCAGTTTTCATATTATTTTGTCGTCTTACTCAATTTTTTTTTTACCGTAGTCTCCACTGTTCGAACTATTGTTATTATTATTATTTTTTTATTACTATTACTATGTGTGATTTTTTCTTTATTATTGTGTGCTTCGAGAGTCTCTGTCATTGTTGCATATGTAAACAGGCCTTCCATGCCACATTCTTTCTTAAATGTTTGCATAGGGCGACGCCCTTCGACGGTTCTGACAGTCTTAAGTGTTTACCTTACATGTCTCACAGCCTTAAATGTTTATTGTACATATGTGTTTCAATACAATTTCGTTCCATTTTTTTGATGGTGATGTTTGTAGTGAAATTGTGCAAAATTGTTCTCCACCGGCATCACTGGTTCAGTGGTTGATGCTTGTTCGTTGGTTCGTTCCATGCTTCTTGTTCTTGTTTGATTCAACTTTGCAAAGTTGAGGTTCTGCAGTTGCAGTTGGACCTCTTCGTGGTTGTTTACTGGTTTGTTGTTCTTCAACTTTGCAAGTTGTTGGACCTGTTGTTGCGGTTTGCAAGTTTTGGGGCTGAAATCTTGTCATCCCTCGTTGACGGGTAAGTTTCTGTGGCATCGTTTCGTTGCTATTCCTTTTTTCCTACTTGGTGTTTTGCACCTTGCAGGCAAGATTTTTCAATGGTAGGAGTCCCTGCCTTGAAATTCTATTGCAGAACATCTTTCTGTGTGGTCTTATTTTCTGTTCCTGGAAACCATGCGTCTTCATATGTTGACCTCCATATTGTGTCATAACTATTTCGAAAATTGCAATGCAAAGGGGTTTAGAAAACGAATTCGAAGTTGTCACAAGGGGGAACCATCTGCCGGGGTGTACTAGCAGGAAATGCTTTTATTCTTTGGGTCAAAACACTGTGTCCACTTGTTTCCTTTGCCCTGTCCTTTCTATTTTGCAGAACATCTTCTGCCTCTGAGAAGCTTGTAGGATGCACACCATGAATATGTTCAAATCGGTCTTTGTGCTCAACAAATTTATAGTGTTATTTATTTGCGTTGTTTCTTCTGTTTGGTTCACTGTTCAATGTAGGTTTGTTTTCATGTCATCTGCTGTGGCGACTAGGGGGAATTGAATTTGAAAAGAAGAAGGTTGAAGGATACATACCAGAATTGGTATGCAGTTCCACACTTGTAGTTTCTATTTGACTTTTTGTTTTTGTTTTCATTTTTTTTTTCCCCTTTTCTTTGTTTTCATACAAACTGAAAATCGCTAAGAAACAACTTGAAAATCACAGTTTAAGAGATGAAACAAGTAATAGATGTCGATTCGTATGAAATAGATACACACTCCATTATACATGACAACATTGACGAGGTGTTGCATAGCAATGGGCTTTTTAGATTGGATACATTCTCGTATACAGTAGGAGATTTCCTTTTCGATGCATTTCAGGTTCTATTGCATTTTCGTTATTCCTCGACCAACTTGCGCATTGGATTGATAGATTATTTCTTTGGCTGTTTAAAAAATGGTGACGTCGAGGCGTTGGCTTCGTATGAATACGAATTGGAATATGATTTTCTTCGGCAGTTGCATCGAATACATGATGTCGCTACCTATTTTTCAATGATGGGGTTGTCTGCATCTCCAACTTTGTCTGCACATGAGAGGGGACTTTGGGGAGATACATTTTGTATACGGTGGATGTCTAAGTGGCTCAATATATCAATTGGAATATGGTCATTGACAAGAAAAACAAGATATCTACTATTCAACAAAACTGCATCTAACAATCCATATTGCTTCTTGTTCCATGATGCCAATCCTGTCAGTGGTCATTATGAACCACTTCTGTACATAAATTTGTCCATATGCAATCTTGGAGGATCTCATATTTACTTGTCCTTCATTTGAAAATAACTTCTATTGCAGTGGAAACAGATTATGCATCGCATAGACTGCCATGGTTTGAAGATAGAAACAACTGTTGTATCTAGCTGTGGAGATAGTCCGTTCAATGCAATTCACTGTTTGGTAGGAACAAAGTTCGATGTGAAGTCGTTGCGACTTTACACTGTATAGTCCTTTTGCAATGAAATTATAGGATGAACTTTGTTGCGGCTTTACACTGTATAGTCTTTTTGCAATGCAATTATAGGCTGTAGCCAATAGACTTTTAGCTGTTTGCATCAACACATTTTGCCATATCTCCTAGAAAATATGCTAGCAATTGGAAGTTGGCAGGAATCCCTTGTAAACATGGCACTGTCATATGAAAAAGGAAATGTGGAGGGTGGTAGATTCTGTTTGCAATGGATATCTATCGTATTCAGAGTAAATATCCAAGTCTGGTCGGCCCTGCCAGATGGCACTGTCCATTCCTGGTCTATTGATTCAAATTACGATCGAACAATTGACATCCTCTCGTTGAAAACAGATACGACACATATCCATTATCAACCTTTGCTTGGACATATCATTGGTTCAGGGTTCAATCTCCATGCCACCCAAACCACATCGAATCTGCATACGCATGGCATGCTTTTTAATGAGAATGAAACTCCTCCCAGTTGCGATAAGGCCATACAAGGCTTAAACAAAAAAACATAGACTAAGTTATCACAATTTGAAAAAGGTCATGCGTGAAATTTGTCCCAGTTGTGATGAGGCCATATAGGGCTTAAAAAAAAACCGTAGACTAAGTTATCACAACCTGAAAAAGTTCACACGTGAGAGAAAGAAAAACATTGGTGGTATAAGAAATACTGCCTTTCCAGTGTCCAGTTTCAATGCTAGCAAAACCACATCGAATGTGCATAAGCGTCACATGCTATTTAATCAGAGTGAAATTCATCCCAGCTACCATCAGTCATCCTTCCCTTGAACAAGAAACGTAAACTAAGTTACCACAACTTGAAAATGTGATACACGAGAGAAAAATAAACAATGCTACGCTTCCTTCTAGAGAGAAACTGACATATCACAATCTAAAAAAATTTGTTCGTGCACAACACAACAAAAACAGTTACGATTGCATATCCCACAATGGTCGTGCAACTGTCCGAGAGGAAAAAATCACATTTCTTGGGCTAGAAGCAACACTGTGCACTACTACCAATGAAAACCAACAAACACTTTCTACCCATACTTCCTTGCGAAAGAAAGATGCAAGACAAACCTACATGAAACAAATCAAAGACACTCCTTCCATTGCATGTGGACTTTGTGATCAATTGAATTTCGCAAAAAAATAGTAAGTCTTTCACGCCTGATTTGGAAGCAGAATACCTCCGCTTGACAGCACATGATAAGACATTTTCCAGTGACAAAATTTGTCTTCCATGCAAACGATCACTTGAAAACGGAAAACTGCACAATTTGCAACCCCTGACCAAATAAGATGTAATACACCACTACCAGATGTAAGTGCACTTACAAAACTTGAAGAGAGACTTTTGTCTCTGCAAATTGCATTTGGACAGATCAGGCCCTGGGGCTATAAACGACCCCAGATGAGCTTAACAGGATCAATTATTAATGTGCCTGTTCAACTAGATGTTGTGCAAAAAGCCTTGGCACAATTCATTAGCTATACAATGACAATTGTTGTGGTTCTCAAAAGACACTTGCAATACAAAAATGCGTATCAGACAGGAAAAGTGCATGTGCATGCTGTTATGAAAGAATTAAAGGAATTATGTTCCAGGGCCTTGTACAAAGCACAAAACATTTTTATAAATGAGAATTGGAACAATGTTCTTGGAGAAGAGGATGACAACTCTGCAGAGTTCTCGAAACTGCTAGTGGATTTGATACAAGTGATGAATCGGAGAATGAAACACATGCTGAGACATTGGTGCATGAATTCACTGATTCACAGTGCATTTGTGACTTGCAAGATAAGATTGTCAAAATTTCACCTGCTGAGGGGTAACGTCCACTTAGAATATTCATGGAAAAATTCGCTGATGAAATGAACTTCCCAACACTCTTCTATGGAGATCCATGTCGCATTGACATTACAAAACGATTCAGTTATCATAAAATAGTTCGATGGGAGCTGTTACATTCAAGCAGTGACTTCTCCTGTCACATAACAAATTTGTTTTTCAAAACAATGCACGTAATAATAGAGTAAGTGCTGTCTTGCATGTGGGTCTGAATAAGAAAAGTTCAGTTACAAGGAAGAAAGTTGTTGGCCAAGGATGTCAAGTACAAATTAAACCTAGAAAAAATCATGAAATCTGATATTGGATACATAGATTTCAAAAACATTAGCATCTCTCCTGACTATTTGCAACAAAACAAGAAAACTTTTTTTGTAATGATCCGAGAATTGGGCTCGCCAACATTTTTCATCACATTTACAAGTGCAAAGCATTGCTAGGATCCATTGGTGGCTTTCGTATCTAACTTGCATAGGAACATGAAACGTAAAAAACAAACCGATACACTGGAAAATAATGACATTGACTACCTCATAAGAAAATACCCAGTGACATGTACTCGCTACTATAGACATAGAATAAATGTTTTGAGACAATTGATATGCTATGATGAAACATTTTTCGGAAAAATATCTGGCTACTTTTTTGTGACTGAATTCCAAAATAGGGGAAATGAACATGACCATGCACCGTTGTGGATAGAGGGTGCACCAATCTATGGAGCTGACAACAATTCACAAATCGAGCAATTTGTGGACAAATACATAACATGTAACACATATCATTTGGATCCAGAACTTGCCAAAGTTCATAAACATTATCATACAAAAAGTTTGTAGAAAACGAAAGAACTCAGATCGCAGATACAACTTTCCCGTGCCGCTAATGAGAGCAATAAGAATCATAGAGCCACTTAGTTTAGAGGACAAAGTTGTCATTGAGAAATCTAAATCCTTGTTCACATTTCTAGAACAAGGAGAGTTTGACGAGTTGATGAGCTTCAATGACTTCTTGACAGAGTTGATTCTATCAGAAGATGAGTACATCCAAGCCATACAATGTACACTTAAACAACCAACAATTTTTCTTAAATGAAAATTTTCCCATATTTGGAACAATAGTTTCTCCAAGGACATGCCAGTTATGTGGAATGCAACTACAAATGCGCAATACGTCCTCAATGCATATGCTGCAACATCGTATTGTACCTCGTATATGACAAAGGTTGACAAATCTATGACAAGTGCATTCAGAAGAATACACAAAGAACATGAAAGAAGTCATATTGATTCCATACAAATGATACGTACGCTTGGAAATATATTGCTTAATCTTCAACAAATGTCTTCTCAACAAGCAATCCACATTGCACTTTCCCCACCCCTCAATTGTAGTTCAAGAAAACGTGTCTTCATAAACACATCTCCACTCAAGAAACACACATTTGTGCTTAAACCACCGTGTTTGCTAGAACAAGAGCCTGGCAATTCAGAAGACATGCTATGTCGCTCTATTATTGATTATTACCTCTAGCGTCCATCTCCTGTTAGGCATATCTGCTTAGCAGAATTCGTATTGCATTACAAAAAAAATGGTCCGCCCATATCAAAAAGAAAAAAAACCTTCTGTGATACGGTTTGTCAAATACAATAAACATTCTGACTATGAAAACTATTGTAGAGAAAAAGTGCTGTTATACGTTCTGTTCGATGAAAACGAAGAGACATTAAAACATAACTTCTCTACATGGGAAGCTGCGTATGTTGCCTCTGAGACTATAGTACAAATCAATGAAGCTAGATTTACTTACAATGTTAATCCAACATGGGGTGATCTAGAAATAACAGTTAATGAGCTAGAAAATCCTGACAATTTTGATGAGACATTCACAGATCGAAAATGAACCAGAACTCCCTGCGAGTCCTATGACTTGCAAGCGGATTTGCCTTGTCCTCAAGCAGGTGGCATTGAAAAACATATCAATCTTGGTTTTCAAGTCACAAAACATCTTTTCCTTATTGAAAATAATGAATACCACAGAATAAGATGTCTGTTGAATCGAGAACAACGAACAATTTTAAAGGACATTATGCTTAAAAAACGCTTGAACATGGACACTCCTGTGCACTTGTTTCTTACAGGTGGAGCATAAACATGCAAGACATTCATAGCGAAAGAAATGTTCCAAATGCTTATACGAATCTATGATTTAAACAATTCCACTGATCCTATGAAACCAAAGGTCCTAATAGTTGCATACATAGGAAAAACTGCATGTAATACAGGTGGAACAATAGTCCACTCTGCATTTTTAATGCCTTTTAACAAGTCACAGTTTCTTCCACTTAGCAAGGAAATGTTAGATACGTTGTCTAAGCTTTATGACGAACTCCAACTTGTCTTTATAGATGAGACATCTTTGATTGGAAGTCGCGTTTTGTATTCCATTGACAACCGACTAAGAAGCATAAAACATGTGCACACAAAATACTTTGGAAACATTGACATGATATTCTGTGGGGATCTTTACCAGGCACAACCGATCCAAGATTCTTTGATATTTGAACAACTTACGGTTAACATGCAAATAATGACGCATGACTTTTGGAGAGACAATATTAAATGCTTTGAATTGCATACTACAATGCGCCAAACAGATGAAACATTTATTGCAATCATGAATAGAATGCAGACAAACAACCAAACTTATGATGACTTAACATATATCAACCAACGTTCCCTTACATGTTCTACACAAATAAGAATGTTGCAATGCATAACAGGTACATGCTATCGCTCATGCTTGGTGATGATATCATCATCAATTCAATTGAACTGGAAGAAGACAACCATGGAAATGTGTCACGCCATAAACATACAACCACTTTACCTTTGCAACTTGTCCTGAAATTAGAAATGTTGGTTGAAATATATGCCTGCAACTATGATTCACAGGATGGCTTGGTCAATGGTGCAGATGGAATACTCAAAGGCTATACCAAAATATAAAAACTTGATGTCCTTTGGATTAAGTTCCATGAACCGCATATAGGCAAGCGACAAACAAACAAGTTGGCTTATCTATATAATTCAAACACTGCAAGCGATTGGACACCTATTTTGCGAATATCGAAGCTAGTATCGACATCAACAAAGGCAGGTCGACTGAATATTCGAAAACAATTTCTAATTAAACTTGCATGTGCACGTACAATCCACAGATTGCAAGGACTAACACTCGATAGTGTTTCATTTCAGTCTGCTGGAGTTCGAATACATGGACTTGTATACACAACACTGTCCCGTGTCAGAAGCATAGACTCCTTGTATTTACTAAGTCCTCTTACAAAAGATAATTTCAAAGTCAAACAGAAAGTTGATAGTGAAATGGAATGCCTCAGGACTACCGCAAAATGACATCTGCAGTTTGATTACCAATTCATACAAACAAAGTCATCTGTATAAATTCTCTCGCTTAACACACACAACTTACATGCACACATGGATGATATACTCAATGACTATGATACAATGCAATCCAATATTCTATGTTTACAGGAAACATACATGGCATTATGCATGCAAAACAAACAATTTCCAAATCACAATTGCATATCAAGTTACATTACACATGGGGTGATGATATTGATGAAAAAACATGTACCAATTTTGGACCATACACATTTCGAAGAAAAAAATGTTGAGATGGTGCTTGCAAAAATATTTTTCCATGGAATAGAAATTGTAATACTGAATCTGTATGCTGCTCCCCATGCAACATTGTCCAACATATTAAATGTTATTTCTAATTCATTAGGCCATTTGCATATCAACGGAAACATTGTGCTTGTAGGAGTCTTCAATATTGACATGCTACAAAATAATGCCAGAACAAAAGAAAAACTAAATGTGCAAATACAGTGTCCGTTTTCATTTGAACAACACAAGCCATGTGAAAAACACACTTATTGACCATGTGTGGTCAAATGTGCCCATTCCTCAATACAACGTCTTTATCTTAGACACATACTGGTCTGATCACGATACAATTGGTATTGCACTTTAATTATGAGATAGACATCAAACATATTGCAAAGTCATATTTCTATGCTTCAAAGCATATCTGTATAGCTTGTTGCAAAAAAAACAAATTATCCAGCTTCTTAGTTTTCCCTGGTTTGTACACATATTGGTCTGGTCACCACACAGTTGGTGTTGCACTTGAATTATGAAATATACATCAGGCATATTGCAGAATCATATTTCTATGCTTCAAAGCATATCTGTCTATCTTGTTGCATAAAGTCGAGATATCCAACTTCTTAGTTTTCCCTGGTTTGTAATTGCTTTCACAATAAATATATATATATAAACTTGAATGAACTAAAAAGAAAAAAAGAAAGAAGAGAGGTACATTCCTCTAACATTATATGTTACTATATTCGTCTTATTCTATTTTATTTAGTCTATGTACATAATACTTGCTTTTTTCTTTACATGTCAAGTTGTGTTTATGTTCGTTTTGTTTTGTGATTTTGTTCATAGAAACAAATAGGAAAACTAGACACTGCAAATAACTCCTAACTAGGAATGTAGAAGAATCCATGCAAAGGTGCGTTTTCTACCCGTGTTCCATATCCAATAGTTTTTCGTATACTTTGTCTGTATTTGTTGAACCGGTTTGTAGCTCTGTTTTTTTTTTCTTCCTTGGACACTCCATATCTTCCTGTACATTGACTTATCTCCGTGTCAATTATATTTTCTATGCTGCTATCTTGAAATAAATAAATTTGTACTCTATTTTTTTTTTCATGTGCTCCTATTTAACATTTTGCTTTCATGTCGGTTCTTACCTCCCTTTCTTTTTCCTCTTCTATACTTAGTCTTTCTCCGTTTTTTTTCTTCCCCTCTATTACCCATTTCTGATTATATACTTAGTCTCATGTCTATGCTCGCGGGTTCCCAGGACGACGGAGTGGCAGATTTCATGTCCTTCTATTTCTCTACATCACGAGTTTGACCGACCGTCGTTCGTTTTCATAGTTCGCGAATTTTATGGCCGCGGGTTCCCCTCAATGCATTATCGAATTCCCATGCCCCATGTTCGGATAACATATTGCATCCAAAACTCCAGTTATTTACAATTCGACCCCGGACTCTTCGAACTCGCAAGCCTCACTCTTTATCGAACTCACAATTTGTATATTCATCTATATCTTGACATCACGAGTTCGACCGAGCGCTTTCGTTTACTTAGCCAAGTTTATGGTCACGGGTTCCCAGGTACACGTTATCGAACTCTCATTCCCGTGTTCCGAGTATACATCTTCCATCCAAAACTTGGGTGATCCATGTCTATGCTCGCGGGTGCCGAGGATGACGGAGTGGAAAATTTCATGTCCATATATATCTCTACATCACGAGTCCGATCGACCGCCGTTCATTTTCATAGTTCACAAATTTTATGACTGCTGTTTCCTGCGTGGGCACCACCCAACTCTCATGCCTCGTGTGCATGGTATACATCTTGCGCCTAAAACTTTGGTGATCTACAATTCGACCCGGACTCTAAGCTTGCGACTCATTTTTCCCAGCGTCTGTTGATATTTCAAAGCATCTGTTGATATTTTTCCCAGTTCGTCTCAACAGTTAGCCAATTTTATGGCCGCGGGTTCCCCCCCAATGCATTATCGAACTCCCATGCCCCGTGTTTGGATAACATCTTGCATCCCAAACTCCGATTATCTACAATTCGACCCCGGACTCCTCCAACTCGCAAGCCTCAATCTTTATCGAACTCACAAATTGTATGTCCATCTATATCTTGACATCACGAGTCTGACCGAGTGATTTCGTTTTCTTAGCCAATTTTATGGCCGCGGGTTCTCGCATACGCGTTATCGAACTCTCATTCCCCGTGTTCCGAGTATACATCTTCCATCCAAAACTTGGGTGATCTACAATTCCACCACGAAATTCCAGGTTCAAAAAATTACCAAATCATCTTTAATTCTCCTCCATGCTCGCCACGTTTGCCCCTTCCCAATAGACATTAATTATGATTTTACTGGTGACAGTTCACCACATATGTTTGAAAATATTGGCATTAATAAGCAGAAAGATCGAGGTAATCTCCCATTAAAATGCATTTATGGGAGAATATTATGGAATCTGATTAGTTTCCTCTGTTAATCTTGAATTCGCAAAAAAATGATGGTCGTTTTGGTTTTTTTAAGACGTTATCGTAGAAAGAATTCAATATTGTGCCGGCCCGCTATCATCTACAAAGGTGTTCACATGATGCCACTCTTTAGTATTGTGCACATAATTTTTGAACCTTACATGTTTGCATATCTGAGGCTTTGTTTGCATATGAAAATGTTGCTCCACCAGTGCAATTTGAACATAGTTTGCATTTGGGCCACAGAGAACAACAATAAAATAAAATAATATGAAATTTGTTTAAGTAAATATTAACAAATTATCTCCTGACTTGAACCTGCTTTTGTCAAAATCCAGGTATATTACACAACTGTCAATGTTTTCCTCGCTTTTCAATAGTTTCTCGATTTACCTGCCATCTTCACACGCTTTCCCAATGTAAATTGATGGCGCTTTTATTAGCTTTGAAAAGATTGACATTAAAAGGCGAAAAGGTTGAGGGCATCTGCCATTAAAACACATTGAACCAAGATTTACCGGAGATTAGATTATAGTGTTGCAACGCCCATTTTAAATACAATGATGAGCAAAGGAAGGTTTTCATCACCTTATGGCTGCAACTCGACAACATGTCTGTGGAGAAACCCTGAATATTTTTGGGCACGAGGACCAACGTTTTCAGTCGTCCATAGCTTATGACTACTACTCGTCCACTTCTTCCCAGATGAAAGTTATCTCGACATCTGAAATTGCAACGATACATTGTATCCCCGATTTTTTTTTTACTTTAAGGACTTGGTCACGTGCTGCATCAAGAACTATATTTCGAACCAACAGATTGTCTAGAGGGGCGACCATTTCCAAATCTCCCTATCACCTAAAGTATTTCGAAAGATGTTAACACTTCTCGACCCAATGCCTACTTTCAAGGGCGAGAATTGCAAACAGTTCTTAAAGAAGCATGGAAATGAATTAGAGCTCTTGCCGAAGTTATTGCAGGACCCAACGCCCGCTCCCTAGGACATGGCCATAATACAGGTTAGTGCATGTAAAAACCTTTTTCGGAAAATTGCATGGATTTTCACGATGACAATGAGACAAGCAAGTGCAACTGACATCTCTAGGATGATTCTGTATATTTATATTTTACGGTCAAGCAACAAACCATCTTCCATTTCCACAAGCTGATTTCCATTCAAAACTTTTCCCAGTTATTGCAATACAAGACGCAGAAGAAATTATTTATGCCATCTTATTTAATTTTCATTGTGTCGAATTGCTATCCATTTCCTGGACTATCTATGTGTAGGAAGCTAAACTCTGAATTTGACCCATTAACATTTTCGTGCCAGAAATTATGGAGACACGACGCTTACCAACAATTTTATAAGGTCTTCAATTATTTTG
This sequence comes from Picea sitchensis, assembly GCA_010110895.2. Classification (NCBI taxonomy): domain Eukaryota; kingdom Viridiplantae; phylum Streptophyta; class Pinopsida; order Pinales; family Pinaceae; genus Picea; species Picea sitchensis. The sequence continues at coordinate 243,442 of SNQJ01S0002555.1, read as the reverse complement.
TTTCAGTTTTTAAAGCATTGATATTTGGAAGGTATTTTCACCGGTTTTCTGGCCAGCCGACAATCTTCCTGGATAGGAAGGGCACAGTGAAAGAAATGGAGAACTATAATGTTATAAGGATTTTCTGGACTAAACAAAATCCTTGCTTCCTTCCATGTCACATATCTAGTACAATTGTTTTTGCTGGAATAACAAGAGAGTACATCTACTCGTTGCATTTTGTCCATGAAAAAAGGAAAGGACAATTCATGTCTATTCCTTGGAAAGTACATGATTTTATGGTCAGGAACCACTTCAATAGTTCTTTCACTTACACTATCCTGAATGGACTCCGAACTAGTACCAATGATTCACACAAGCAGAACCGAAAAGACCCGGGTGAAAAAAGCGCCCAATGCCCAACTGCCACAACCAAGATTACAACATCTTGTGGTAGTACTCCAACGACTTAACCAAGTAACAAAGTCACACACAGTTCTTTAGGCGGAGGAGGAGATGATAAACCTCCCTCCGACAAAATTGAAAGTTGTCACAAGCTTCCCTCGGGCAAAAATGGAAAACAATAGTCCAAGAATAGGAGGGACTGAGGGGAGAAATTGATATCTATGATCTCTCCCTCGAAGTTATGGAACTAGAAAGTGACATTGAAAAAATGTTCCCTGACGATGATCACCTAGACAACACTTCTCTTCACAATCCTGGCATGGAAATACTTGGCATAGACACATTGGACAAAGAAGAGTCTTTTGCATTTCATAGCGCTGTTTTTGACAGTCGAAAAAATTGATTATTGAAAACAGAGATGTAAAGAATAATAAAGGGACATCTCGTTCAGAGTTCAACCTACACAACATGCACCCTTCCCAGATATCCAAGATGCACCAAGCAAATGGTGATTCTCTAGACAACTCTATTAGTGGCCTTGAAACAAAGAACCTAATGTTAAAGACACGAATCAAAGAATTGGAGGCAACTCTAATGCCTCTTCCACTGTTTGCTACTCCTTTGGAAATGGTCGGGTCCATCGCACTTGCGCCAAAGTTAAAAGTATCAACAAGCCTTCTCACATCGTCCCGAGACTATGTGGAAAACAATATAAACAAAAGAATGGAATTAACAACAAAATCTTGGGAGATGTCAAAGAATATGGGATCTTTTGGAACAAGAGCACATGCTTTTCATGAGTATCTGCAAATAGATGTCAAGAACGAGCAAAGTTTTTATCTCGATGCAGTTTTACCATTTGGTGTTGAAGTTACTGGTATGACAAAATCTATAAGAAGACAAGAGGATTTCCCTTCCTTGGATCAAATAGACCAGCTAAACGCACGCTGGAAAGAAAAGGTAAAGAATCTGATTGATATTGTTCAAGAATGTAGCCAGACCGTACCTAAAAGAGACAAACTATTCAAGAACCTAACTGAGATAGATCTAGATGGCAACACCAATGAAGTCCAGGACCCTAAATTGATATTAAACTCGTTGTTTTTAACCAAGCAAGCATTTCATGATCAAATTCATATCTATAAAATACTCTCATTTGAAAATTTCTATGGCATTCTTGAATATGGTGAAGATGACGTGAAAACTTGGCTAGTCGGTTATCCAATTAGAAACAAAAATATTCAAGAAGCATTGCACAACTTGTCTATTGATCTAAGGGACTTGGAAAGTGAACTCTTCAATATAAAAATCCAGCATGAAATGAACGTGGCGCCCATGAGGAGCTACATCGAAGAATGGTTGAAAAAGGCTGTCGACCAGATTACCAATGAAGGTCAAAGCCGAGGAAAGACATAAAAGGACATCAACGAAGAAATGACAAGGCATGGGACACCATCATAGTAATTTGATACTGATTAAATTCTTTTGTCTTCATCCACTTATTCTAACAAAGCTTTAATCCAAATATGACAATTTTCTCTTTCTTCTTGCCAGGTTTTGTTGTTTTCCATCGTTGACTTTCTTCTTTATACAAACCTCATTCTTGTACATATTTTCTTTTTAGTCCGCGACAGTCCAATCAGAGTCATTCTGGCAAACACATTTTTATTTCATAGAATATGTACCGAACTATAGTTTTTTTTGCAAATTCGAAAACAACTTTTTTTGGGAAATATTCTCAAATATATTTTGTGACCTAGTTTATTTAAAAAAAAATATTTGGGGTTGTTCTATGTTGATATTCAATGCTTGGTGTTGTTATTTTGAATTTGTATTTCTTCATAAAATTAACTCATTTCGCTGTACATGTTCCTATTCTATATTATGCATGTATTGCAACTTCCTATATTTCAGAATATTCTTCGATGTACAAAATGTAAAGTCATGTATTTTTTCCTTTGTTCCTTGTACGTTTGAGCAAAAAAAATCGAGCCTAAAACACCATTCAAATTCGAACATGGTTTACATTTGGACCACAAATAATCTAGTAATATACATTAATATGGATACATTTTAAATAAACAAAAACAAAATCCCTTTAAACTTGAACCTGACTTTCTCGGGCTCCTGGATTGTTCGCGGGTTGATCGGTTAGCAGACTGTCAAATCCTCATTTCCATCTATATCTTCACATAAGGAAACCGGCCATCGACCGTCCCTTTCAACACTTGGCCAAATATCTCACTGCGACGTCCCAACTTAGCACTATCACATTTTTATCCCGTGTGTTCCGTTATATACATTTTGCACCCAACACTTTCGTCATATAAATTTTGCACCCAACAATTTATTGATAAAAGATAAATATGGAAGATGGAAAAGACCGGTTAATATATTGACATCTGTGATAGATATCCCATTGGCTCGCAAGATATTTTCTGCGTGTTTCTGGGGAAGTTATATATTCTTCGATATACAAAATGTAAAATCATGTATTTTTTTCTTAGTTCCTTGTAGGTTTGAGCCAAAAAAAGTCTAGCCCAAAACACCATTCAAATTCAAACATGGTTTACATTTGGACCACAAATAATCTAGTAAGATACATTAATATGGATACATTTTAAATAAACATAAAAAAAATCCTTTTAAACTTGAGCTTGACTTTCTCGGGCTCCTATATTGTCCGCAGGTTGATCGGTTAGCGGACTGTCAAATCCTCATTTCCATCAATATCTTCACATCAGGAACCCGACCGACGACCGTCCCTTTCAACACTTGGCCAAATATCTCATTGCGGTGTCCCAACTTAGCGCTATCACATTCTTATCCCTCGTGTTCCGTTATATACATATTGCACACAACACTTCCATCATAGACATTTTGCACCCAACAATTTCGTGATAAAAGATAAGTATAAAAGACAGAAAAGAAGGGTTAATATATTGACATCTGTGATAGATATTCGATTTGCTCGCAAGATATTTTTCTGCATGTTTCTGGAGAGGTTATATACTTATTGCATATACTTGGAAAGGAGTGCGAAGGTGGCGGGCATGAAAATACCCGTGGAAAGTAGTCAGACGGGCTCCAAAATAAGGTGGCAAGGGTTCCCGACGAGACGTAAGGCCCCGACTGTCAAATTGTATATATAGGAACATTTCAATGCAAAATGTGTAACACGAAGAAGGTGTTCCTACCATCGTCAGTTAAAATCCATTCTGCTTTCACTAGTGACAACTCAGTGCAAAACTTTGCTTATTCGCATTAACAAGCAAATAACGTATTTATAATCTAGTAAGATACATTAATATGGATACATTTTAAATAAACATAAACAAAATACCTTTAAACTTGAACCTGAATTTATCGTGCTCCTGGATTGTCCGTGGTTTGATCGGTTAGCGGACTGTCAAATCCTCATTTGCATCTATATCTTCACATCAGGAACCCGATCGGTGACCGTCCCTTTCAACACTTGGCCAAATATCTCACTGCGACGTCCCAACTTAGTGCTATTGCATTCTTATCCCACGCGTTTCGTTATATACATATTGCACCCAACATTTTCGTCATATACATTTTGCACCCAACAATTCCGTGATAAAATATAAAGTAATATATTCACATCTGTGATAGATATCCCGTTTGCTCGCAAGATCTTTTCTGCATGTTTCTGGAGAAGTTATATACTTATTGCATATACTTGGAAAGAAATCCGAAGATGGCGGGCACATAAATATCCATGGAAAGCGGTTGGACGAGCTTCAAAACAGGGTGCCAAGGGTTCCCGACGACACATAAGGCCCCGACTGTCAAATTGTATACATCAAAACATTTCAATGCAAACTGTGTAACATGAAGAGGGTGTTCCTTCCATCCTCAATTCAAATTCATTATGCGTTCACCAATGACAACTCAATGCACAACTTTTCACGACTTAGTGCTATCGATTTCTTATGCCCCCCTTGTTCCGTGATATACATTTTGCACACAACACTTCCGTGATATAAATTTTGCATACAATTCGACCCCGGTTATAGAACCCGCCTACCCAGGAATCGCAATCTGAAAATTTGTTAGGCATCGAATGGCTAGCGATCGGTCAGAGTCACGGTGTAAAAGAACGAGCACAAATGTGAACGGGTACATCCGCCAACGCGCATTGGTACATTTTCAGAAAAAAACAACTAAGTAACGAGAAAGATAGAGTAGAGTGGAAAAACAAACAAGAATTTTGTTGAGTATAGAAGAGGGAAAAGAAGGTCCTTGATGAAGACCCCCTACCTTAGCAGGGTCCACTGACCTCCTGAACTCTGGATCGCTCTCTTCCCTGAGCCGAAATGGATTTTCGGGCTCCTGCTGGAACCCTTTGAACGAATCCACAGGTCCCTTTGTCCTCTGGCACAGGCCTTGAGAAAACCTGCGCGCTCACCCTCTTTTTCGGCGCTCTTCTCTGTTCTGAACCAACACACACCCCGACGTTGATTCCTTTTCAACTAGTTCCTTCTTATGTGGTGACCTCGGGCTATGACCTAAGGCTTAAACAACACTCCTTTCACGTTTCGGGGTTTTGGGACTCCTGCATGCGAGCTCTCCCAGGCTCCTTGTCCTTCGAATTGCTGAACCCTAAAATAGAGCCTAGCTCTCACTAGCTCCTACCTTCACTCCTAACTCATATGACCTCCGCCCCGTGACCAACAACTAATATCCAACCGACTCCCCGGGTTTTCATGTTTCGGCGATGTGGAGGGGTTAACTCCTTGTCCCTCCAACTCCCAGTTGCCGAAATGTCGAAACCTAATTCTTTCGGGGTTTCACGATTCAGAGAATCGCAATGCAAGCGTTCCTCCTTCCCCTTTCGAATCCCCGGTCCAAGAAATGCCGAAACCTGATTCTTTCGGGGTTTCACGATTCGGGGAATCGCGATGCAAGCGTCCCGCTCCTTTGTCTTTCGAATCCCCAGTTTCCAAAATGCTGAAATGTCTTAGCGTTCGATCAACGACTCACAATAGCCCCTGAGATATACAATCCACGTCCGGCCTTGCTATTTCTCTATTTCACGATCTGGGGTTTCGCGATATCGCGAGTTGGGACTCCCTGTCTCACGACTCCTTCACTCTTGAACTCCCGGTTGCCGAAATGCCGAAAATGGATTAATGGCTCTGGCTCCTCCCATAGCCTCCATCCACGCGACCACCACTCTGTGACCACACGCTTAACGTCAAAGCGTTACCGGCTTTCACGATTTGGGGAATCACGATGCAAGCATTCCTCCTTTCCCTTTCGAATCCCCGGTCCACGAAATGACGAAACCTCTCCCTTTGAGAGATCAACGACCCAGGCCCTTTTGGAACCGATGACCATGATCTAACTAGATCGATGGCTCAAAATATTTCAGGCCTTCCCCCAAAACGGTCCTGGTCCTTTCTCGAATTCTCCTTTCACGATTTTGGGAGACTCTTCACTCTCGATCTCCCGGTGTCCAAATCCTCGAAATGTGGATCTCTTGACACGCGTCCTCTGAGATGGATGGTCCCGATGCTTTTGGGACTTGACGAGTCCTCCCCCTTCTGCTGTTACGAGGCTTAAACCTCACACACCTTCTTTTGGATCTGACGGCTATCGATCCTCTGCGCTAGATATGACGACCCAGATCTAATCTCCTGCACCTTGAGAGTTGATTGGTCCCGCCGTTATCCTCCGTGAAACTTTGCTTGATCCAATGGTGGTCGGCTATCTGCGCTAGATTTGACGGTTCAGATCTGTTCTCCTGTGTGTCTCCCAGGGACTAAACCCTGTGCACGTATCTTTGATCCAACGGCTCTCATGCCACTGCGCTCTAGATCCAATGGCTGGCGGGTTTTCACTGTTTCACGTCTCTGGGAGTTGAAAGACTCTCCCTCTTATGTTTCCCAGTCCGCAAAATGCCGAAAACTTAAAATGCGTGCCCCTTACTTTGATATCAACGAATGTTGATCCTCACTCCCAGATCTGATGGCTTAGATCTGATCAACTCCTATGTGCGCTCCTCCTTTCTGCCTGGACGTAGATTCAACGGTCCAAATATTCCCCCCCAGTGCCGATCCAACGACAGCTGTGCTCCCTTAACGCTTGACCATGTGACCACTACCCGTGACCATGGTCCACTTTTCGGGATTTCGTAATTCTCGATTTCGCGATTTCGGCTGCAAACGATTCTGGGTCCTTCGAATTCCCGGATCCCGAAATGTCGAAAATGGCTTAACGAGCTTTGGTTCCTTTCTTCTATTTCTCTGTGCGCAAAGGAACTTTTCCTCCTGAGCTTCGAGACTTAGAATAAGTCCACCCTCGCACACACCTTGTGCTGCTGAGATTTCCTCAATCTCAGGTCCAAAGTATTTCTTGAAAATAATTGCTTCACGCCCTCTTGGCTCTCCTTTTCTCAATGCACACCTTGCAGAGCCTACAGAGTGTTCAGTAACTCTGGATTTCTTCGAACTCGACAAAGAGTTCTTCTTGTGCACACTTGCACCGACTCAATGCCCGCCTGACAGAGCTTCTACAGAACCTCCAGAGATTCTACCTCTTCTCTCTGTGCCTTCCCCTGCACAGCTCGTCCTCCAAGGTGTTCAACAACCTTGAGGCTCCTCCTTCAGTCTGTGAATCTTTCTGGTGTGCACTCCTTGCACGTTCTTTCTGACTCCGCAGAGCTCAGATACACACTCCTTGCGCTGGATACATAACTTCCAATGTTCTGTTGTGCACTCCTTGGATGGCTTAAAGAACCCAGATAGAAACCGACAAACTCACAAACAGATAGTAAAATCTATCTATAACCTGTATCTACAGCATATAAGTGACATTCAAATGCACAAACATACACAGACAATTCATGGGCAGGAAAAATGCTCTTTGTATTAATCTCCAAATGTCTATACAAAATGTGTTTTTACAAAAATTGGACTGCTACAGAGTCTCAGTTCTCTCCCTTGAGATCTCTCTACCTGATAATTCTCCTATTTTACCTATCCACTCTACTCCTCGAGAGACTCATTACAAAAGAGGGCTCTCTTGATATTATCCTCATCCACCGCCTCTGTGCTATCGCTATCTCAGAGCGACTCCTACTCCTATGGCTACATTACACAAAAGGAAGTCGCAGACATGACTGATCTGGACTTAGCTGCAGGTAACCATTAAAGGAAGCCTCAACCACTACCTGTACAAAGGCATGATCTTGTCTCTATCAGCCTTACAACATTAATTCAAATTCAAATTTTGGAAAACGAGAGGGTTGCGTCTCTCACTTTCATGAATGCGCGCTGGATGTTCTGGCTGGCTGGCGCTTATGCTGAGTTGGGGCGATGCTTCTACATCAGTCCGATATATTCAAATATTCAATTGATAATTCATTTCCTAGCAAGATCGTTTCTGTATGTTTCAACTGCGGAAAGCGGTCGGATGGGCTTCAAAATAGGGTGACAAGGGCTTCAAAGTGTGTAACATGAAGAGGGTATTCATGCCATCTTCAATTCAAATTCATTTTGCTTTTACTGGTGACAACTTAGTGCACATGTTTGCTTATTCGCAGTAACAACCAAAAAAGCTATTCAACAACAATTTACGGGAGCCCAACCGACCCCCGGGTTGACACTATTATAGATCTTGCAGTCAAAACTTCCGTGGTCTACAATTCGTCCACATATTGAAACATAGTTTGCATTTCGACCACAAATAATCTATTAAGATACATTAATACAAATATAATTTAAATAAATATATTTAAACTTGAACCTAACTTTTTTCGAACTTGTTGATTGGTCCTATATCGTCACATCATCAACCCGATCGACCGCAGTTCCTTTTAACACTTAACCAATTATCTCTCAGCGGGGTTGCGACTTAGCGCTATGAAATTTTTATGCCCCCCTATTCCGTGATATACGTATTCAACAACAATTTACGGGAGTCCGACCGACCCGCAGTTTGGTGCTATTATAAATCTTGCACCCAAAACTTTCGTCATCTACAAGTGCGCGATATACATCTTGCACCCAAAACTTTCGTACTCTACAATTCGTCACAACTTAATGCTATTGATTTCTTATGCCCCATGTTCTGTGATATACATGTTGCACACCACACTTTTGTGATATACATTTTTCACTAAACATTTGCGTCATATACAGTTCGACCCCGGTTATAGAGCCCGCCTATCCAGGAATTCACGATCTGAAAAGTGGCTAGGCATCGAATGGTTAGCGATCAGTTGGAGTCACGATATAAAAGTACAAGCGCAAATGTGAACCGGTGCGTCCACCAATGTGCACATTGAGACATTTTCGGAAAAAGGGCTAAGTAATGAGAAAGAGAGAGTAGAGCGGAAAAACGGTCGGATGAGCTTCAAAATAGGGTGACAAAGGTTCCTGAGAAGACGTAAGGCTTCGCCTGTCAAATTGTATATATATTCTGCTGCTACTCGTGACAAATCAGTGCACAGGTTCACTTATTGGCATTAACAACCAAAAAACGTATTCGACAACGATTTATGTGAGCACGACCGACCCCCGGGTTGGCGCTATTATAGATTTTGCACCGAAAACTTGCGTCATCTACAGTTCCTCCGTATACATCTTGCACCCAAAACTTCCATGGTCTACAATTCGTCCACATATTGGAACATGGTTTGGATTTCACCCACAAATAATCTATTAATATACATTAATATAAATACAATTTAAATAAATATATTTAAACTTGAACCTGACTTCTTTCAAACTTGTGGATCGTTCCTATATCGTCACATCATGAGCCCCACCGACCGCAGTTCCTTTCAACACTTGACCAATTATCTCTCTGCGAGGTCGCGACTTAGCGCTATCGATTTTTTATGCCCCCTGTTCCGTGATATTCGTTTTGCACACAACACTTCTGTGATATACATTTTGCACCAAACACTTCCATCATTTACAATTCGACCCCATTTCAATGCAAAATGTGTAACACAAAGAGGGTATTCATGTGATTTTCAATTCAACTTCATTCTACTTTTACTAGTGACAACTAATCTTGCACCCAAAACCTGCGCCATCTACAGTTTCACCATATACATCTTGCACCCAAAACTTCCCTGGTCTACAATTTGTCCACATATTGGAACATGGTTTGCATTTCGCCCACAAATAATCTATTAAGATACATTAATATAAATACAATTTAAATAAATATATTTAAACTTGAACCTGAATTTTATATCGTCACATCATGAGACCCACCGACCGTGGTTCTTTTCAACACTTAGCCAATTATCTCTCCACGGGGTCACGACTTAGCGCTATCAAATTTTTATGCCCCCTGTTATGTGATATACGTTTTGCACACAATACTTCCGTGATATAGATTTTGCACCAAACACTTCCGTCATTTACAATTCGACCCCATTTCAGTGCAAAATGTGTAACACGAAGAGGGTATTCATGCCATCTTCAATTCAAATTCATTCTAATTTTACTGGTGAGAACTCAGTGCACAGGTTTTCTTATTGGCATTAACAGCCAAAAAACGTATTCAACATCGATTTACGGGAGCCCAACCAATCCCCGGGTTGGCGCTATTATAGATCTTGCACCCAAAACTTGCGTCACATCATGAGCCCCACCGACCGCAGTTCCTTTCAACACGGGGTCACGACTTAGCGCTATCGAATTTTTATGCCCCCTATTCCATGATATACGTATTCAACAACAATTTACGGGAGTCAAAATGACCCCCGGGTTGGCGCTATTATAAATCTTGCACCCAAAACTTCCGTCATCTACAAGTGCGCGATATACATCTTGCACCTAGAACTTTCGTACTCTACAATTCGTTGCAACTTCACGCTATCACTTTCTTATGCCCCCTATTCCGTGATATACATGTTGCACACCAAACTTCTATGATATACATTTTTCACCAAACATTTGCGTCATATACAATTCGAACCCGGTTATAGAGCCCGCCTATCGGTCAGAGTCACAATATAAAATCACGAGCGCAAATGTGAACCGATCCGTCCGCCAACGCGCACATTGGGACATTTTCGGAAAAACGGCTAAGTAACGAGAAAGAGAGAGTAGAGGGGAAAAACGGTTGGACGGGCTTCAAAATAGAGTGACAAGGGATGCCGAGGAAACGTAAGGCCCCGCCTGTCAAATTGTATATATACTCTGTTTCTACTCGTGACAACTCAGTGCACAGGTTCATTTATTTCCATTAACAACCAAAAAAACGTATTCAACAACAATTTACGGGAGCCCGACCGACCCCCGGGTTGGCGCTATTATAGATCTTGCACCCAAAACTTGTGTCATCTATAGTTCCTCTATATATATCTTGCACCAAAAACTTCCGTGGTCTACAATTCGTCCACATATTGGAACATGGTCTACATTTGGACCACAAATTATTTATTACGATACATTAATATAAATACAATTTAAATAAATATACTTAAACTTGAACCTCACTTTTTTCGAACTTGTCGATTGGTCCTATATCGTCACATCATGAGGCCGACCGAATGCAGTTCCTTTCAACACTTATCCAATTATCTCTCCGCAAGGTTGCGCCTTAGCGGTAACAAAATTTTATGCCCCATGTTTCGTGATATACATGTTGCACACAACACTTCCGTGATATACATTTTGCACCAAACACTTCTGTCATTTACAATTCGACCCTATTTTCCACAATCTACCTTCTAACCTGCTTGGCAGGGACTACGCTGCCACACAACAATTGTTTTTAATGTTTTTTCATATTTACCTTCTAATGTGTTCTCAAAATTTTCATAACTGCTCACAAATGGAGTGGGTAGTTTAGGGGGCTTACCTACAATAGTGTCATGGTGAGTGACATGGTGTCAAGTTGAATTTAGTGCACAAGGGCTTCATGAAGAATGTTAGGGTCCTAACCCACACATAGGTAGAACAATATATTCAGATGTAATAAAGGTCAATATTAATAAGGCCTTTCAATAAAATAGAATAAGACGGATGTAAGAAGACCTAATAGAAGCTTTCGCTTCTAGAATGATCTTCCTCTAGATGCTTCTTTCAATAAACATATTTAGTATAAATAGGAGTCGAGGGTATGAAAACCCTATCTTGGATAATATTGTAATAGAGCGCTGCGCAACTGGAGGTTTCCCCCTCGAAGAGGCTTGTGAACATTGCTTTCAGAATCAAAGTGCTATTTCTGTTGTTGTTCTTATATCATTTCAGTGCTATTGTGGTGATTGTTCTGGTTATATTGCTGTTATTCTGCCATTTCTAGCATTTTATTTTCATTCTGCATACTTTTTAGATCTGGTATATTACAAGTGGTATCATAACACTTTCCTCGATAGAAAGTGTGGGTTAATTTTTTTTTCCAGGGTAGAGACGTATTCCGACGTCTTTAAGCCACAAAGATCTGTCGTTATGCACATAAACCTACGGTTGAGGGATTCATACACACAGGAAATAAAAGTGGTACTTATGTGCACATCTGTTGGCCACCCTTGTAACCCCTATTGGTACCCCTTCGAGTGGTAGCGCATCAGACAACACCTGTGTACAGATCGACCTAGATTACCTGAAGCCCTCTTTAGATAAACCGATCGGCCACCTGACTGCTATAGTGTCACTAAGAACAACACTTGGGAAGATACTCTCTAGTACATGGGTAGTCGGGTAGTACAACTAAGGGTACGGTCTATCCTCCTTAGTTAGTGCCCTGAGATATTGGGTCGAGTACTACCGTTGGACCCTGCACGTATATCAAAGAGATATAGAACAGGGAAAACCTTTGACTGTATAACCCTTGAATACCTAAACCTTGGGGACAGAAACATAAAAAAATTAAACAGACAAGATCTATTGTCGCACAACTGTGTTCGGGTTGCCAAATCACTACACATTTCTTCCCGGTTAAGCATTTCAACATTTCATCACTGCAGTATTCTTCAAACTGGAGTATAACTCCGCAAGTATTCTTCACCATTATTTGAGATCTATTCCATTGGATTCATCTCTTCGCCCTTATCACATTCATCCATATCATTTTTCGGCAAAATTTTTGACCTCGTCCGCCCCTTTTCAATTCCCCCATCCTCATGGCCCATACCCATAGCCAAGACTTGGAAGCTTGCTTCAACACCTTGCAATTTGGTCTCATCGAGACCCAACAAGAAGTGAAAAAACTCAGTGCCAATTTTTCCACCATCAATACAACCATGCAGTCATCAATGGAGGAAATCAAACAAGACCTCACCAACCAACTTGAATCTGTCTTTTCGACACTCTGCACCAAACTGCATATCCCTACAGATAACCCTTCCTCTTCCTCACCTCCACATACTGAAGGTGACCATTCCTCTCATTCCCATAACTTTCAGAACCATCACTTTCAACGTGACCTACGCCTTCCGCGGGTGGATGTGACCAAATTTGATGGCTCGGACCCCACTGGTTGGGTAACTCAAATGGAACATTATTTCTCTTTATATGGCATTACAGATGACTTGGCCAAACTCCGGTATGGTGTTCTCCATCTAGATCAATAACGTTGGCAATGGTGGAAATGGAGAAAAACTTCTCGTCAAGGGTATATTGCTTGGACACACTTAGTGGTAGAGATTTATGAACGCTTTGACACCGACACCAACCATTTGGGCCGTTTGACAAAGTTGAAACAATTAGGAACAATGGAAGACTTTATAACTGCCTTTGAGTGCCTGGATTTTCGAACAGAGGGCATGTCTGATGCCTTTTTTCGAGAGTGTTTTATCAATGGCCTCAAGGATGAGATTCGGGCCCATGTTCTCATGGTTCGGCCTCAGAGTTGGGTGGAGGCTACTAAAAGAGATAAATAATCACAACAGGTTGTATCTTCTTAAAACCGAAAACCCTCCTTTATCCCTCGCCCTAAACCACTAAATCCCACTATTCCCTCTGCTCCACTAAAGATCCAAAAATTGACCAGGGTTGAAATGGATGAACGCCAACTCAAAGGCCTTTGTTATAACTGTGATGACAAATATTTCCCGGGCACCAAGTGTAAATAACAAAATCTTTTTATGGCCATCTCCGAGGATATTTCAGAAGAGGATGTAGAAACTCCTCTTGTGTCTGAGTCACTTGAATCCACTGACATAACCCCTCCCTTAGACCCTACCGAAGTAGAACCGGTCATTTCCCTCAATGCTCTCACTAGCTTCTTTGCTTCCCAAACCCTCAAGCTAATCAGTTACATCAAACATCAGAAGGTCATCATTCTGGTTGATAGTGGCAACACACATAATTTTATTCATCGTCGGATTACCCAAGAAACTCATTGCTACATCCATGCCATCAATAATTTCCAAATCATGATTGCCAATGGTGGTTCCATGAAATGTGGAGGGTGTTGTGAAAATGTGTGTCTACAAATTTGTGACTACCACCTGAAATCCCATATGTTTGCTATCGACATGGGAGGTTGTGACATTGTGTTGGGTGCAGACTGGCTAAGGACTTTGGGTCCCATTCTCATGGATTTTAAAGACTTAACCATGCAATTCGACCAGGAGGGCCACCAATATAAGTTCCAAGGCATCACCGCCGGTTCACTTGAGATCATTAGTTCCCATCGCATGGAAAAGATGCTCAAAAAGGTCATTCTGGTGTTATTTCCCAACTCCATGCCATACAAGCAACAAAGACACCCTCGGTCCCGCAAGACCTCCAATCCATCCTTTCTAAACATCAATTGGTCTTTTCCACTCCCCAAGGACTCCCTCCTTCCCATGGTGTTCATGATCATTCCATTCCCCTTATACCCGGAAGATTTCCTCCCAATATCCGTCCGTATCGTCAGCCCTTTTCCCAAAAAAATGAAATTGAGAAAATGGTCCAGGAACTCCTTAATGTAGGCGTTATTCTCCCTAGTACGAGCCCCTACTCTTCTCATGTGGTCATGGTCCTGAAGAAAGAAGGTTATTGGCGAATGTGTCCTGACTTCCGTGCCCTCAACAAACTTACCATCAAAGACAAATTCCCCATTCCTGTCATTGATGACCTCCTGGATGAATTGAGTGGCACCCAATTCTTCACTAAACTTGATCTTCGTTCGAGCTACCACCAGATACATATGAAAGAGACAAACATTCCCAAGGCTGCCTTTAGAACTCATGAGGGCCACTATGAGCTTTTGGTCATGCCCTTTGGTTTGTGTGATGCCCCCTCCACCTTCCAAAGCCTCATGAATCATGTCTTCCGTCCTTTTATCCGCCATTTTGTCTTAGTTTTATTTGATGATATCCTCATCTATAGCAAAACTTGGAAAAACCATCTTTCTCATTTGGATTGAGTTCTCCATCTACTCTCTCAGCACCAACTTTTCCTGAAACAGTCTAAATGTGCTTTTGCGCCTTAGAAGTAGAATACTTGGGTCATCTGGTTGGCAAGGATGGCGTCAAGGTGGATCCTAAAAGGATTGAAGCTATGCAAGACTGGCCTCACCCAAAGACTCTTAAGAGCTTGCGTGGATTTCTGGGTTTAACAAGGTATCATCGCAAGTTTGTTAAGAACTATGGGAAGATTGCAACACCTCTCACTGCTCTCCTAAAAAATAACTCTTTCACTTGGACTCTAGCCGCTGCTCAAGCGTTTCAAACCGTGAAGATGGCCATGTACACCACTCCAGTCCTTGCCCTTCCTGATTTCACAAAGACCTTTGGGTTGGAATGTGATGCCTCAGGGAAATGAATTGGTGCTGTCCTTATGCAAGAGGGTCGCCCTTTGGCCTTTACCAACAATAAACTATATGAAAGAAATCTGGGCAAATCCATCTATGAAAAGGAAATGTTGGCTATTCTACATGTCGTTGATTTGTGGCACCCTTATCTATTGGGGCAACGTTTCCAAATTAAGACAGACCATCAAAGCCTCAAGTATTTTCTAAAACAACGCATTTCCTCCCCAAAACAACAAAAATGGGTGACTAAGCTCTTTGGATATGATTATGAGATCATTTACAAGAAAGGAAAAGACAATGTGGTTGCTGATGCACTTTCCTGAAAATATGAAGATGAAGGATCCCTTTTTTTTCTTTCATTCATTGTACCAAATTGGCTCCAAGTCGTTCGCCAGGAATGGCTACAAGATCGCAAAATTTTGCATCTGATCCAACAATTGCAGTCCAATGCTCCAGCTTCCCCAGAGTACTCTTGGCTCCATGATGAACTTCGATACAAAGGTCGTTTGTATTGAAGTAAACAATCAAATCTTAAATCCATGATACTTTCTGAGCTTCATGCTACACCCACAACAAGGCACTCTAGGTTCACCAAAATCTATAACAGGGTCAAATGTTCATTTTCCTGGGATGGTATGAAACAAGACACTCATAATTTTGTCACTGAATGTGATGTGTGTCAATGCAACAAGGGAGAAATAGTCAAATCTCCGGGAACACTACAACTGCTCCCGATTCCACCTGCTATTTGGAAGGATATCTCTATGGATTTTATTACCGGCTTATCCAAATCAAGAAATAAATCAGTCATCATGGTGGTTGTTGATCGCCTTTCCAAGTATGCTCATTTCTGCACCCTTCAACACCTATTTACAACATCCACGGTGGCTCAAATTTTCATGGATTAGGTCTTCAAGCTTCATGGCATGCTGCACTCTATTGTTTCTAATCGCGACCCAACTTTCACAAGAAATTTTTGGCAAGAACTGTTCAAGATACAAGGCACCGAATTACATCTCAGCACAACTTATCATCCCCAGACTGATGGCCAAACGAAAATTGTCAACTAGTGTTTGGAAACATATTTGAGGTGTTTTGCCTCGAAAAATCAAAATCAGTGGGCTCAATGGTTACCCCTAGATGAATGGTGGTACAACACTTCATACCATACAACTACACACATGACTCCTTTTGAAGCAATATATGGACATAAGCCACCTTCAGTTCTCTCATACTTATCGTGTGCCTCGAATGTCCAGGCGGTTGAGAAAACACTTATAGCTCGAGAGGCTATTCTCCGTACCCTCAAAGAGAATTTGGTCATGGCACAAAATCACATGAAGCAACAAGCAGATCAAGGTCGTTTTAAACGTCAATTTGCAGAAGGGGATCAAGTGTTTCTTTGACTGCAACCTTACAAGAAAATGTCCCTCAAGGCCGATCATTGTCAGAAGCTAGCGCCCAAATTTTATGGTCCTTATACCGTTCTCAAGCGTGTGGGACAAATAGCCTATCGGTTAGCTTTTCCCATCCATTCGAATCTACATCATGTTTTTCATGTTTCATGCTTAAAGAAGGTGATTGGAGCTAAGTGCCAAATTCAAACCAACCTTCCCGAGTTAGCTGAAGAAGGATCCATTTGGCTACAACCATAAGCAGTTTTGGACCAACGTGAGTGTCTCCTATGTCAGAGAACCATCAAGGAAGTGCTAGTCCAGTGGAAAGATACAACTCCAACAGATGCCACTTGGGAACCATCTACCATTTTGCAGCAATTTCCTCATCCGAAGCCTTGAGAACAAGGCTGTTTTTAAATGGGCGAACATGTTAGGGTCCTAATCAACACATAGGTAGAACAATATATTCAGATCTAATATAGGTCAATATTAATAAGGCCTTTCAATAAAATAGAATAAGGAGGATGTAAGAAGACCTAATAGAAGCTTCTTCTTCTAGAAGGATCTTCCTCTAGATGCTTCTTTTAATAGGAGTTGAGGGTATGAGAACCCTAGCTTGGATAATATTGTAATAGAGCGCTGCTCAACTGGAGGTTTCCCCCTTGAAGAGGCCTGTGAACATTGCTTTCAGAATCAAAGTGCTATTTCTGTTGTTATTTTTATATCATTTTAGTGCTATTGTGGTGATTGTTTTGGTTACATTGCTGTTATTCTGCCATTTCTAGCATTTTATTTCCGTTCTACATACTTTTTATATATGGTGTATTACAAAGACTAGCTCTCCCTCAAAATCACAATTTACTTGCAAAAATCCTCTCTACGTCATTTATATCTTCAATATAAATAGGGAAAAATCCTTTGGTACAAAAAATTGTAATTTCTTTTTGAACTAGCGTTTATTTACTATTCTAATATGGCATCTTTGTTGGCTAGAGCCCATTAAATTTGTATATAATTATACATTGTTTATAGTTTCACAATATGTTCTAGCTTGCTTGAAAGAAACATGCACAACTATAACATGTTAGATTGTTTTACAACAAAGCTTTTGCATCATCCATCATAGTTTTATGCCATGGTATAGGGTAGACATGTTCCTACAATGGGTGCTTCCTTATAAAAGGGGAAGGAAGCACTAGTCAAGGGCAAATAATTATTCAAGGGATTTGACTAAAAGGATGATATGTTCTTTTGTACTATCCCTGGGAGTGGTGTGTTACATATAATTCTTGCAATTAATATGTGACGTCCAAAGATCGGGTGCAAGGTTAAAGGTGAGTCAAGAGGGTGCCAATGTCACCTCACAACCCTCTTCTCGCTTTAGACTAGCTCTCTTCTAGTACAACGGGGGTATCCCTAGGGCAGGATCACGAAGACAAATAATATTGCGTTTCAAGGTGAAATGAAGAGGTATCTTAGTGAATCAGATTTTTTTTTTGTTATTTAGATTGATTTTTAAGGGTAGTTAATGGGGCAAAGGCTAGTGCCAAAAATCCAAGGGATATGGGGTCAATGAAGACCTCTATGAAGGATGAAAATGCATGGTAGATGAGGGTAATCATTGCTGTAAATACACACATAATTACTATGACAACACATTTATGATGGTTGGAAATTTCAGTTATGTAGTGCCTCTAGAGGTACTCTACTCGTACACATCCTTAGCAGTGATAGACGAGTGATTTCTTTCCACAAATACACCATGAAACTCTTCCTTTGAATGACAAATCACAATTCTTTAAATCTGAAAATGAAAACAAGAAGGAAATTGAAATGATGTACCCTATTTGAAGCTTTCTCTTGCAACACTAGGCCGCCCTACTTGAGATCTATATAGTCGCAAAATGTAAATAGTTTCTAGCACATATAAATCAACTACAAACATAAGATGGATAGCCACACATTGATAAGAGAATTCACCAATCACATTGCCATAAAAAATGTTCAATACAAGCCAAATGCCAAGAATACACGTCTCTCCTCAATCCATCAACAACTGTTACAATAGGAGTGAACTTTATATAGAGTTCAAGGTCCTAAACCCCCTCAACATAAAATAATATTATCCAAAATAAGATCCTATATCTATCCTAGGGATTTGTAAAGGAGTATATCCTAACTAATTCAAAATGACTAGTCAACATAATACAAAAATAATGATGGGTACATAGTGGCCATGCCACATGTCTCAATGTCAAGAACAATGCTTCCATGAAGCATGGGTGCTCCTCCAAAAAGGACATAGGCCATGTCAAACCTCCAACAGACCTCCCCAAAAATCTCCAAATGGATTGATGCAATAACCAAGAACCAAAGAATTTGCAATCCATACAAGTGGCATGTGTAACTCTATTACAAACATAATAATAATAATAATAAATGTAGTAATTATAATAATAATTAACATCATTTAATTAAATCAAGAGGCACATACCTCTTCATCAAGAGGCATGTACCTCCTCACCTAGTGACCAGTAAATTCTATATAGAAACCATAACAAGGGTAGTGTAATCATCATCTATCTATTCAATTAAATATCAATACTCATAAATATTCATTTATCAATGAATAAGAGTTTTTATGTTACAGTGGTATCAAATCTTTCGTTTTGATCCATCTTCTCGCCATTAAATTCCCCCCACACTTCCGCCATTAAATTTCCCACTTCCACACCTCTGATCTAACTTCCTTCCATTAAAATCTGCCCCTCCCCCCCGCTCCTCCCCCTCCCGTCCTTGTTCCTAACCCACACCCACCCCATGTTCTATCCTGTACCCACTTCCCTCAAATCTCGTATACCGTACCCACTTCCTCATCACACTCCCATAACCCTTCCCTCAAAACCTGTAAATTCCCCCCTACCCACCTCTTGTTCCTATCCCGTACCCATTACCCTAAAATCCTGTAACCCTTCTCTCAAATCTCGTAACCCTCAAATCCCGTATCCTGTACCCACTTCCCCGTCATACTTCTGTAACCCTTTCTCACTCTGCAGACCTTTCGCACACTTCCGTGCCACCCCGTCACACTCACTCGACAACAAAATTCCGCAGACCACCATCACACTTCGCGTCCCCCCGTCACACTCACCTGACAACCGCCCCCGTCCGATCCAATCCGTGCTCCTCCGCCTTAGATCATAGCGTCACTTCTAAAAATCCACTCCCTTCTTAACACAACCCGACCATCGTTACCCTCTGTGTGACTTTTCATAAAACAATAAATAATATATATTATTATAATAAATAATAATTATATATAAATAAATAAATAAATAAAGAAAGAAAAAAAGAAAAAAAAGAAGGGAGATCTCTTTTGAAGAACATTAGACAAAATGGCTAACAATTATGAGCTAAAGTAAACAAATGCAGAGATGATGTCAATGGCATGAGATACCAACTCAACAATGTGGAAAAAACAAAAAAAGACATGAATGAAAAAATCCATAAATTACTCGAGACCGAGAGAAAAATTGATCGATTAATATAGCAGGGTCAAAGATTATTGGCGCTCTTCGAAAGAGATAAATTTGAAACAAAAGAAGACTTGATGAACATAGTGAAAAAATTGAAAAATTAACAGAACGTGTCGAGGCCTTATTCACAGAGCCCTTAGCTTATCGAAGACCACCACTAAGTCTGGAAATACCAAAAACAAATTCAGAAAATCACGGAAACTAGGAAATTCTAGAGGAAAGTTTTTCGAGAAATATACACACACCCAGATTCCACGATAGAGATTACCAGAAATTTAAAAATGAGTTACCAAATTATGATGGCAAGGACCATCGAGGAGATGTTGTTTGGATAAACAAAATGGATGGAATTTTTGAATCAAACCCCCCGCTAGGTGAACGAGAGAAAGTAATGACAACTTCTAACAGTTTAGAAGCATAAGCTAATGATTGGTAGCTTTGGTGGTCCAGGAAATGCGATGCCCGTTCCTTCCACTCGAAGAATTTTACAACATCCCTACTTAAAATATTTCATGAAAAAGAGGATGACGATCTGTATAACAAGTTCATGCATCTCAAATAGAAGGGAAACATAAACGATTAGACTCACGAATGGGAGGTTCTAGCAAGAAGGAAATGCGGATTCACGGATGAAAAAATCATCAAAATGTACATATGTGGCCTAAAAGATTACATTCGTAGTGAAATTAAAATATGGAATCCTAAAACAATTGAGGATGCAAGACAAACAACAAGGCTAATAGAACAAAAATACAAGTTCAATAAACCGACATTCACAAGTTCGGAAAGGTTAAATAAATATCCAGACAATAGAACGGAGAAATACAATACAGACAAACCTAACAAATATTTACCACCTCATTTGAGGGAAGGTAAAGCCAGTCATCAAGACTCAAGTAAAAAATGGGAAAGCAAATTTCGATATTATGGAGACAAATGGTCGCCTGGGCACAAATGCAACAATAAAAAATTATATTCTTGTAAAGCAAAGGAAGAATCAAGCACATCTGACAGTGATCCAGATAACGAAAGTGAAGAGGAAGGTGAGGCCCCCAATACAGAAAACGATGAGGCCATGCCCAAGATATCCTTGGCTGCAATAACATGAATAACACAACCACAAACGTTAAAACTAAAAGGGAACATAAAAAAACAAAATTTTACCATTCTAGTCGATACAGGGAGCACCCATAATTTCATAGATGTAAATGTTGCAAAGAATCTAAATCTATTCATATATCTGGCCGCAGATATAAGAGTAATGGTGGCAGATGGAAAAAAAAATGATGGCGTGGGAAAATGTCACAAGATCAAGCTTCAAGTAGTAGATTACGAATTAGAATCGGGATTCCACACCATACCCTTGGGAGGAGTAGACGTCGTCTTGGGAATTCAATGGTTACAAATGCTAGGGACCTATTCTGAAAATCACCAAAAACAATTTATAAAATTCAAATGGGAAGGAAGACAATACAAATTATACGGATTCCAGCTGCCTCCCACCCAAATTATATCTTCACAACAAATGGAGAAACTAATTCGAAAAGGAGCACCGGATTACCTGGCACATTGTCATCAGATGGAGTTATTAACAACATAAATAATCAAGTCTCAACATCCAAAGATTCAAACATTAATCCAAAAATATGACAAGGTATTCCAATACTTACCTATGAAGCTGCCATCTAATAGAAACATAGAACATATAATCGAGGTTAAGCCAGATTCAACACCAGTTAATATTAGACCTTATCGATATCCTCACCACCATAAGACAGAAATAGAAAGGCTAATTCAAGACCTATTGAAATGTGGGGTTATTACGACAATAAGGAGCCCATATGCAACCCCAGTAGTACTGGTTCGAAAAAAGGATGGATCTTTTAGACTATGTATAGATTATTGAGGGTTAAATAAAATAACTACAAAAAATAAATTTCCTATACCCTTCATAGATGAGTTACTAGACGAACTCCATGGAGCCAAATACTTCTCAAAATTGGATTTAAGATCAGGGTACTACCAGATTCGAGTAAGATTAGAAGATGTACAAAAAAATGTTTTTCAAACAGACGAAGGTCATTATGAATTTAAAGTCATGCCCTTCGATCTAACTAATGCACCAGCTACCTTCCAAGCAACTATGAATCAACTTTTTCACCCCTACTTAAGGAAGTTCGTATTGGTCTTCTTTGATGATATTATTATTTATAGTAAAACTTGGAAGGAGCATATGAAACATTTAGAACAAGTACTTTCTGTCTTAGAGAAAAATTAGTTCTATGCCAAACTATCAAAATGTTCCTTTGGTAAAGAAGAAGTAGAATACCTTGGTCATGTCATATCTCGAGAAGGAGTCAAGGTGGACCCTGAAAAAATCAAGGTAATCACAGAATGGCCCAAACCAAAGAACATATCAAAACTAATGGGATTCCTTGGATTAACAGGGTATTATCGAAGATTTATCAAGAACTATGCTCATTTAACAACACCCTTATTGAACTTATTAAAGAAAAATTCCTTCAAATGGGATAACAATGCACAAGAATGTTTTGAAACATTAAAAAGGGTTATGTCGTCTACACTTGTATTAGAAAAACCAGATTTTGAAAAACCCTTTGTAGTAGAATGTGATGCATCAAGAATTGGAATAGGAGCAATATTAATGAAATATGGCCACTAAATAGCATTTGAAAGTCAAAATATCAACAAAAAGGAAGAGTTAAAATCTACCTATAATAAGGAAATGTTAGCTATTATGAATGCATTAGATAAATGACGACAATATATCTTAGGAAACAAATTTTCGATATGTACTGATCACAATAGTATCCAATACTTACTAAGATAAAAATAAATGTCCACAAAACAACAAAAGTGGATGGAAAAACTTTCCACCTTTGATATGGAAATAATACTCAAAAAAGGGAAAGACAACGTAGCTGCTGATGCACTATCACGAAAATATGAGGAAGTAAACACATATGCAACAACAATAGTCATTCTAGATTAGTTGGATGAGATTCAAGTTGAGTATTCCAAATATCTTGAATCTAATTCCATAATCAACAATTTAGACCAAAACCCCAAATTTGAATGGAAAAATGACATTTTATGGTACAAGAAGAGAATCTACCTAATTCCATCCTCAAAATTTAAAATGAAAGTTTTAAGGGAGTCCCACAACTCCCCAACATCAGGGCATGTGGGGTTTTTCAAAACATACTATAATGCATGACAATCATTCTATTGGAAAGGAATGAATAAGGAGATTCAAATATTTGTTGCTGAATGTGAAATTTGTCAAAGGAATAAAAATGAAAATGTTATGGCTCGAGGATTACTTCATCCCCTACATATTCCTGAACAAAAATGGGAAGAAATTTCAATGGATTTCATTGAAGGACTACCCATGTCTGAGGGGAAGGATAAAATTTTTGTGGTGGTTGACATATTAACCAAATATGCACATTTCATGGCAGTAAGAAAAACCGACTCAACAAAACAAATTGTAGATGTTTTTTGCAAAAACATTTATAAGTTACATGGGTTTTCGAAGGTAATTGTCAGCGATAGGGATGCAAAATTTAAAGGAAATTTCTGGATTTCTTTTTTGCAAAAATATAGGAATATCTCTTAATATGAGCTCCTCCTATCACCCACAAACAAATGGACAAACAAAAATCGTAAATAAATGCTTAGAAACGTACCTACGGTGCTTCGCGACAGATAAGCAAAATAAATGGTCTCAATGGTTACACTTAGCAGAATGGTGGTATAACTCTACATATCACACTTCCGCTAAAATGACTCCCTTCCAAGCCTTATATGGTTATGAACCACCTAAATGGAAGGATTTTGCACTAATTAATACTAAGGTCCAAGCAGTAAGAGACACGTCTTCCATGTTTCATGTCTCAAAAACATGCTTGGGCAAGCTCAACCAGTGAAAACATAAATCCCTGAATTCGATGACGAAGGAAACATTATTTTAGAACTAGAAGGTATTCTTGCCACAAAGGAAAAGGTGTTACGTTCTAGAACCATAAAGGAATATCTTATAAAATGGAAAAACCTTCCAGAAGAAGACTCATCATGGGAGTCTGAACGATTCCTCCTACAATACCCCTCGCTACCCTTTCTTTGAGGAAAAAGCAAAATATTAAGAGGGTGGAAATGTTACAAAAACAAAAACAATAATAATAAATGTAGTATTTGTAATAATAATTAACATCATTTAATTAAATCAAGAGACACATACCTATTCGTCAAGAGACACGTACCTCCTCACCTCGTGACCAGTCAATGCTATATAGAAACTGTCACAAGGGTAGTGTAATCATTATCTATCTATTCAATTAAATATCAATACTCAGAAATATTCATTTATCAGTGAATACAAGTTTTTATGTTACAAGCTCACAGGGGCTTCACCAAGAAACCAACATAATATCATGCCCGTTGATATTGAGGGTCGAAAAATCAATCAAAAGACAAGGCAATATATTGGGGAATATTAAGGGGGGGAGTGTTTTTCTTAATACTATAGACAAATATAGGTAATGGGGGGAAGAGGGGGGGCATTCAAAATATGTTATGCAGGTTGGAAATATAAAATGAAATATGGACCCATGTTCAAAACTGTGTTGAAACCCTAGCTCATTTTATGGCCACCAGAATCATTCACTGCTCGTATCCTTTTTGTTTACTAATTATATCATTGCAGGCTGCACATACTCATGCCAACCCAAGTGGAATATCTAGATCCAACACCCCCCTCAAGTCATACAAAGTATTTAACAAATCAAAGGTAGCGGTGTAAGGTGTGCTGGTCTGCCAGAGCTGTGAGTATTTGTCAAGAAAACATTTCCTAGAAGGTGCCAAACCATTAAGTGGTAATTTCTCTCATTTGTTATCATTGTGGAATTAGAATGGTAATTTGTTTTTAAAAGTGATTCAAGTGAGGTGAGGCGGGTCGGAAATATAAAATGAAATATGCACCCATGTGTCAAAACCCTAGCTCATTTTATGGCCACCAGACTCATTTATCAAATCGAAGGTAGCGATGCAGGGTGTGCTAGTCTTCCAAAGATGTGAGTATCTGTCAAGAAATCATTCCATTGAAGGTGCCAAACCAATAAGCGATAATTTCTGTCATTTCTTATCATTGTGGAATTATAATGATATTTTTTTTGTAAAAGTGATCTTTGTTTTCATTGTATATCCAATTGTTTATTGATAAAACAATATGCTCTTATATGGCGAGGGAGGTGAGGATTAATTGTTGTCTTGAATGGAACTTGAAACACATTAGGAAGTGTAACATCATTCCCTTTATTCATGTATACACATTCAAATCCACTTTAAATGCTCCAGCCAAAACTCTACAATAATTTCCCCGCATAACCAAATCATGCTCATTGCAAATTAGGAATCAAGGTTTGGCCATGGAGAAATGTCAAGTTTTGTTTTGAACCATGGATTTGGGGATGTGGACAATGGAGTTGAGTTGCTTGGTTCCTAAAATACACCATAGTTATTAAATTAAAATATTAAATGATGGTGTATTGAGAATGGAATCACAACCATCCCAATTCGATGTTCGTTTGTTGGTCAAGTAGTAAATATGTTGATGTTTCGTTATAAATTTGTTGATGTCGAACATAGAACGGTGAGTACTACCAACTATAAAAACGTTTTGGAAAATGTATTACTTGTCAAAAATATGTTTATTGAAAATAGATTATCCTCCATAAAAATTTTCTAATCAAAAATTCATTGTTAATAAAAAATCTGAATTGTCAATTGGGTTTAGCTCGGGTGGTTGGGATGAATGACTATTATTTTCTCCACATTTTGGTCATCAAGGTATAATACCGAACTACGATATTCCTTAGAAAAAGCTTTACAAATTTGATTTTAGGAAAAAGAAGAATGATAAAGATATACTACTTATTCCCTTCAGTATATTATTCTCCATACAGATAGCTAGGAATTATGTAATCTTTTATGGATCTTAAAATCTCCCTAAAATATCAAACAAACCCTCCCTAAAAATCCATGGAATAAAGAAGAAATGAGGGCTAGGCAGGGGCACCCTCTTGAGGTGGATACACATCTCCCATGTGAGTTTTTTTATGGTGTTGCTTTAGGTAACCCTAACAAAGGAGATGTGGGTGGCATTCTTCATCTCAATCAAGCTCACAAAATTGCTTTTCAGTATGGTAGTAGTGCACAAATAACATGGATGAAGTGAAGGCTATCACCATTATAGAATCTAATGATGTTGGCTCAAGAAAATTCCATAAAGGATTTGGTGATACATGGGAATTTGAAGCTGGTGTGTGGATAAATGGATAGCTCAATTCAAAATAGGAATATCTATGTAAGAAAAATCATTCGTGAACAAATCGTGAGATCTAGGAAGAACTTTTAGAGGTGTGATATTTTCCCACATATACAAAGGAAACAAGAAGGAAAGTGACTAAAAAACACAACAATATTGTGAGGTGGATGAAGGAATTCCAAACTCAGTGAAGGATACATGTGGAGGGGCTAGTTCGCCTCCCTCATTAGCAAATAAAAATATGAACTTGAAGTAGAAAGTTACTTGGTAACAATGCCATCCTCACCTGAACCATCATGCCATACCTAAATAGTCCATTGACATTCTTGTGCCTTTGTAATTACTTTGTGGCAATGGATGGTGTCTTGTTTATTGATCAAGGAATATGCTCTATATGCACTAGAAAATACGTTCGATCACCTCAACCTCTAAGTTGAAGGTTTGTCCATAATCACATTCAAGAGAGATAGATACATAAATTTGTATGCCATTCCTCCGCCATTCTGTGAGTTTTTTTTTTCTTTTCTTTTCTTTTCGAAGCATTTCCCTTTCTTTCATCACAGTCTTTGTTCATCTAGCTTTATTAAGTGTATTTCTCATTTGTAAATCTGATCCCTTATTGAATTTCTCCCCTTTTTGTTTTCTTCTAGGTTTCTTCTAATAATTTATATGGTCCACGATATCCCCAATCCCAGTCTGTTTGGACAAATACCTTTACTTTTATCGTTTAAGTATTAGGAAAATTCTATCTTGCGATAGGAAAACACTTTATTAGAACTTGAACTTTCAATTTGTAATATTATTTGACTCTCGCAGGGAGCTATTTCCAGGGGTTCATAACATTTGTGGTTTCATACTTTTTATAAAGCATGAGTGTGTTTCTCCTATGCATCTTATGAGTTTTAATGAATGAAATCATTTAAAGTTCTGTGATTTCTGGATCACCATCTTTATTTCCTGTCTATGAGTCTTTCTTCGAATCCCTTTTCTCATTACCTGAATGAATGGATGTAGTTATTCTTTCATGTGAGGTTATCATATTGTTTTTATAATTTATTTGATAATTTGTTTTACGACCTGGTCCACTCACAAGTGTTCATGTTATGAATGTATGAATCTATGTTTTGAGTAAGTTTACTGAATATATGAGCGAGAAATATGAGTACCACCTCTATAAAAACACAAAGGGAATCTTGATAATTATTTCAAGAAGACCCTACAAGGTTGACTCTATTCCCTGATAGAAAGAGAGATCAACAGTTCTATACATGGTTAAACTTGGAATGCAAGGATGATACATGAAAATGGATCAACACCTATCACACAATGGTACTAGATTTATGGATTTATCTCCACAAGCCCCTATCATATGATGAACGATAAGTATGGAATTCATTGAAATAAATATTCATCCACACCACATGAGCATGCTCTATAGTTTCTTATAGAGATTCAAGGAGGACAATGTAGTGTGTCTCATTGTTTATTATCTCTTCATGTATGGTTATTCATTGCTTGATAGTTATGTCTCGTACTTTATACTATAAGACAAAGTCAAGGTCATTGATATTAGATTAGGAATGCATGATATCTCGATGCACAAAATCTAGTGCCCCACCATATTGCAGTTTCCATCAACTTCAATTCATTAGTCATAGATGGCCAACAATAACTAATCATAAGACTATGCATTGCACCTTAGTTAATTATAAGATCAAAATTAACATAGTTTAAATTTTTTAAATCAAATGTCAAATTGACTCTTAAAGAAAGGACTTTATTGGAAAAATGCATATGTGCTCCAATACTATAAAAACACATATATGTGGCTATCAATGATGAACCACCAAATTCTTTATGCGGGGATTTTTTATTCTTAGGGGTGTGTCCACCAAGACTTGATGCACTAGTACATCAATCTTGTATCAAGCGCACTACGTAACCTAAAAATTGTTTTTGAAAAATATACTAACAAAAATAGGGCTTGGAATAAAAAACACCAGATAATGCGTAAGACTCCAAGCACTAAACACATTCTTTACATTGAAATGACTATTGAAAATAATAATAATAAAATAAAAAATATAAAAATGAAACCCTAAAGCCTCAAAAAACCAAATAACATTGTCAAAAGGAAAAATCTTAAACTATTACAATGAAGGGAAGCAACAACAAAGATAGGTCTTATTAAAATGTGCTTGAATTTACAAATATGCATGGGGAAAATGACTATTACAAAGAAATTGTGAAACAAATGAGATACGATTTGTTGAGAAAGAGGCAGTGAAGTTACATACATTAAATTTCTCTTCCATGGATTTGTATGAATTATATGGAAACTTCTTACGAATTTAGCTTTGCAAAAATCTCCCCTATAATATTTTCCTTGATAAAAATCTCTTGCAAAAGACCCCGCTTAACTTTTGGCACAACAATGGATTAGGTTTTTGGTAAACTTAGTTGTGCATCAAAAAAGTGTATGATTTTTTTTGGGCCCCTCTTTTCTCTTGTAATTTTTAAGAACATTTTGTTATTGATGTGCCTATAAATAAATTGCACACAAATTCTCCCGAAAATAGTAAAATCACTGACAAAATTAGGTTTTGAAAAAAATAGAAGTACAAACTTCCTCACACCTTAATTTACAAAGGTTTATACATATATAGGTTTTAACATATGCATTTTATTAAAAAAAAAGATTTTTTTAAGTGCACTAAATCGAATTAAGTGAACTGGTGCTTTTTAAAATATGAAGCATAGGAATTAACATATGTCTTATCAAGTATTTTCTAAGTTAGTGTCAAGCCAGGTATGACAAAAAATACAACTCCACACTTGTATGATTGCATTAATATGAAACTCAATAAATATAAAAATCAATGGTTGTTGGTTTTCCCTAATGAGTGACTCTTCCTATCACCTATGACTCTTCATATTCATAATAATGTTACAAGTAACACAATCCAAAGGATTACATGTCTAACATTCCCCACTTAATATGAAGGGGTGTTTGTGAGTCCAAGTATCATTCTGAACTTTTAAAATTTTTCTCTTCCAAGTGCTTTGGTGAAGAGATGATCCACCTAGGAAACACTCCTTGACTTAAGGAATGATTCACCGAATATGTCACCTTGTCAACCCTCCCATACCTAAACTTGGAAAATTGTATAGGGTATTTGAGCACTTGTTTCATTTGATAAGGTAGTTTTGATGCACATTTTTAGTTGGCTCTTGTATTAAATGTGATTTTACTTGCCATGACACATTTGACTTTATATCCTTGAAGGACGAACTTGTCTGTCTTTGTAGGACCTTGTTGATAGATGCTTTGGAGGAACAACCCTAGCTTGGACCTTCATTGGGGCTTGAAGCTTGCAGAGTGGATGCCATGACCCACACCATGGGAGCAACCAGGGCTTGGAAGTTGCCTTTGGAGGTAAGGGAAGGCACCTTGGACTTGATACCTATCCCATGTTAGCCCAATGTTTGACCCCAAAAGTTCAAAACATCACCTTGGGAGAGCTTGATGTCACCCTTGGAATAGGTTTTTGATGATGATGGTGAAATTCTATGATGATTTGGCACACTATGATGGGTAGAAACCCTTGCATCATGGAGAGATAGCCTTTGGAGGCTCCATGTTTTCTTCTCAAAGTTCAACGACTTGCTTAAAGTGCCAAAAACATCACCCTTTTGGGGCATGTTGCCACGTTTCTAGGGTTTCTTTATGTGTAAATTTAAAATTAAACTGTAAAGGGGAAAAATAAAGGGCCTGGCTCCCTTATTTTTTGGTTTACCCTAATTTTATCCGGACAAACAAATTTTACAGGTCTTCTATAAATAAAGACTAAAATAATTTCATTTTATCATAACTCTCTCATGTGAGAAACACTGCTTGGATGAAATTTGTGGCCTACATGGGAATTTTTGGATTATCTCTCTCTTGCAAATTTTTTTTGGATGCTTGTTATGGAATATTATGGAGATAAGGTGGTGCGCACCTCTTGGAAACTTTCTCTTTTGCATGTGGAAGAAAATTTCTTGGTAAACTAGGGTTTTGTTCTTGCTATCTTGTGGAATTGGTAAGAGAATTAATGCACTTGTTGGTACTTTCTTCTTGTTTCACTAGTATTATTGTCTAAACCCTTGAAGGAGTATAAGGGAATACACCCTCCACCAAGGTCCATCTTATTTGCAATTTGATAAGTCATTTCTACAGGGTTTGTATGAGGAATAAAAGGGCTTACACCCTCCTAGACTTACCTTTGTTGGTTTTGCATGCTCTAGGGAGTAGAAGGACCTACACCTATAGAGATATTGTGGATCCAACCCTTATAACCAAGACTCTATTTACCCAATATATTAAATGCACTAATTTGAAAATTTCATTGGAAAAATAAAATACTTGCATTGAATAACGTGTTTCGTTGAGATATTTCAATTGTCTAAAGTGGACTCAATTTTACATGCTTTTAACTTGATTGAGCCACTAGGGTGTCTAGCTTAGCCAAGTAGATATTTTTTTTGTTATAACTTTATGCTACAACCATTAGGGTTGTAGCAAACTCATTTAATTGTTTTTTGTCTTACTCACTATTCAATCATCAAAAACTTGCTAAGAAGCTGCCATAATAATCTACTAGTCATTGTGCATCTTTTGGGTGGTTTACTTGTGATTTTTGGGGGTTGAATCTTACTGTTGTAGAAATTGTTTGCTACAGCCATAAGACAGTTTCAATAATTCCCCAAAAACACTATCTAACAACCTTCTTTTACCATCAAAGTTTGTGATTGAATATTGGAAAGTTATCCACTCATTTAGTGCTTCATTGTCCAATAACTAATTGATAATTTTGATGGTTAATTCTGCAGTAACTAGATTTTATTCTTGCTGATATATATTTTTGTTACTACTGCAATATAGGACATAAATCTTCTCTTGCTTTTTCACTCGATTTTTGGGCTTGTATCTCGATTATTTGTCTTCTATAGGGCATGTGTAACACTTTGGTGCATGTAATCAAGTCTTTGAAAACCATCTACCATTATCAAGACTCTTTCCCAAGCCCTCATACTTCTTCCATCATTGACCTAAGGGTTTCCTCTCAACATCCCTTCATCCTCCATCTCATTTCCCCTAGGGTCACCTGGGATTCCCCCCTTGAGGTGATTTCATCATCTCTAAAATGAGGGGAGTACCTATCTAAGGTGACAGTGTTAAGGTCCTAACCCGCACATAGGTAGATCAATGTATTCAGATGTAATAAAGGTCAATATTAATAAGACCTTTCAATAAAATAGAATAAGGCGGATGTAAGAAGACCTAATAGAAGCTTGCACAAAGCTAGAAGGATCTTCCTCTAGATGCTTCTTTAGTATAAATAGGAATTGGTATGAGAGAACCCTAGCTTGGATATTATTGTAATAAGAATATTTGCTGTTCGATTGGAGGTTTCCCCCCTCGAAGAACCTTTGAACAGTACTTCTCCTTTGATTCAGTTACTATTCCCATTTGCTATTTAGTATATCATTTAAACATTGTTGAAGATTATCGCGGATGTTTTCTTGTTATTCGTCATTTTTGTACATTTAGTTTCTGTTTTTTGCATATTTGCATATATGCGGTATCTTTAAAGTGGTATGCTAGCACTTTCCTTGGCGAAGTGGCGGGTATTTTTCGCCCGGGGTAGAGGCGTGGCGTCATCTTTAAGCCACAGAAGTCATGCGTTACTGCGTTACATAAACCAGCGGTTGAAAGTTCATACCAGCGAGGAAGTACAAGTGGTTTTTTAAGCGCACGTTTGTTGGCCACCTTGTAACCCATGTTGGTACCCGCCAGTGGTAGCGCCGGATATAGCACGGTACGGACCGACCCTACCGTTGTAAAGCCCTCGTAGATAAACCTATGTAGCGGACTGCTATAGTGTCACGGTAACACTGGGAAGATACTCCTCTAGTGCACGGGTGGTGGGGTAGATGCAAACTAGATGCGGTCTATCCTCCTTAGTTAGTGCCACGAGATATTGGGCCGAAATTACTCTTTGTTGGTTGTATGTATGTCGAGCTATGTACCCAGGGAACTGGAAACCCTTAATGCGTAGAACCACGGAATACCAACCCTTGGGAACATAAACAACAATATAAACAAATTAAACCGGCCGAGATCTGGCCACCGCGTCGTGATGGTTGCTAAGTGAATACTCTCGAGTTCAGAATTTAGGGATTTATTATGCAACATTCTTCATACCAAAACGCATAACCCCGCGGTGTGAAAAAAAAAAAAAAGTATGGAAATTTTCACCATTATTTGAAGACCTATCCCATTAGATTCCTCTCTTAGCCCTCATCACTTTCCTCCATATCATTTTTTACCCAAAGTTATGACCCCGCCGCACCCTTTTTCAGTTCACCCATTTTTCACCATTATTTGAGACCTATTCCATTAGATTCATGTGCACCACATATCACTTTTACCCATATCATTTTTACGCAAAAAAAATTCATACCCGTCGCGCCTTTTGAGTTCACCCGTCATCATGGCTAAACCCGTAACCAAGAACTAGAGGGTCACCGGCCAACTTGCTGCAACATGGTTTTGCCAGAATATAAAGTGCAGCACCGATTACTACTATTGCCTCTGTGATGATACACCTCCATGAATGCCTCGTCCATAGCCCGTGAAGTCCGCAATGGCGGAAGTTCAAAATGAACTTGAATCTGTCATTGTAGCACTCTGCGCAAACTCAAAATCCCTCTCGATGACCCTTTTCGAGGATGCACCTAAAAGGCTGAGAGGTGAAACTTCTTCCCATTTCAACCACATCACTTTCAAAGGGACTATCGCCTTCAGCGGTGGATGTAACTAAATTTGATGGCTCGAACTATGGTTGGTCACACAAAATGGAATTTATTTCTCCTCTCTACAACATTCACCAGATGACTTGGACAAACTTCGGTATGGTGTTCTCATCTAGATCAGAGCAATGGCAATGGTGGCAATGGATGGCTTTCAAGTCAAGGATATATTGCTTAGTTAATTTGATCTTGAGCTTTATGAACGATTTGACAACGACACCAACCATTTGGGCCGTTTGTGTAAAGTGAAACAATCGAGGCCGCGATCGAACTTCATAGGCCATTTGGTCGGCGCTTTTTTGAGCGAGGAGGGCATGGCCCGGTAAAGCTTCTTTAGGTGTGCTTTATCATTGCCTCAAGGGAGGGAGGTTGGGGCCGTAATCTCATGGATGGACCTACGACTTGGGTGGAAACTACCAAAAACGAAGCACAACAAATTGTTTCCTCTCAAAGCCGAAAGCCTTCCTTTTTCCCACGCCATAAACCAGTAAACACCACTACTACCTCCGCCCCATTAAAAAATCCAAAGATTGACCGGTGATGGTGAACGCTCAAAGAATACGTTATATACTGATGGCAAATATTTTGATTACAAATGCCAGGAACAAAAAATCTAACATGGCCATATCGAGGATATTCAAGAGCGATGATGACCGCTTCCCCACGTTGTGAGTCGCGAAACTTAAAATATACCCTCCTTCTGACCCTCCTGCGAAGAACCCATCATTTCCCTCAATGCTCTCCGCGACTTCTCTTTTGCCCAAACTCTCAAGCTAATGCGGTTATATCAAACGCGAAGGTCATCATCTTGGTTGATAGTGGCAGCACCCACAACTGTTCATGTAGCATCGTGAAACCCAACTGCTATATCCGTCGCGTTAATAATTTCCAATCATGATTGCCAATGGTGGCTCTATGAAGAAGTATTGGGTATTTTGTGAAAATGTCGCGTCTCCAAATGGGTGACTTCAACCTCAAATCCCTATATGTTTACTTTAACATGGGAGGTTCGCGACATTGTGTTGATCTTAGAATGGCTCGAACCATGGTCCTTCTCATGGACTTCGGAACTTAACCATACAATTTTGACCAAAGTACAAACGCAATTTCAAGGCATCAACTGGCAGATTCTCACGGAAATCATCGGTTCTCGCCATGGAGAAATTTCTCAAAAAAAGGTCATTCAGGTATTATCATAGCCCAACTCCATGCCAAACAAGAAAATGAGACACCCTCTATCCCACAGGAAACCCAATCCATCCTCTCTAAACAAAAAGTTGTTTTTCCACTCCCCAATGACTTCCCCCTTCCCATGGTGTCCATGATCATTCCATTCCCCTTGTCCCAGAAGCCTTCCCACAACCCTTATGTCCATGTCGCCACCATTTTGTATAAAAGAATGAAATTGAAAAATGGTCGGGGAACTCCTTACTGCCGGAGTCATCCGTCTAAATGTTTTGAGTCCTTACTCGTCTCCGGTCGTCATGTTATTGAAGAAAGAAGGTTCTTGAGAATGTGTCACGTTAACCGATAAACTCACTATCAAGGACAAATTCCCCATTCCGATCATTGATGACATCCTGGATGGGCCCGAGTGGTGCCAATTCTTCGCAAAGGCTTGATCTTAGCTCGGGCTTCTATCACCAAATCCATTATGAAAGAGTCCGACATTCAGAGCGACCTTCAGCACTCATGAGGGGCCACTCGGAGTTTTGGTCGCTGCGCGGGTTGTGCGCACCCCTCCACCTTCGAGCCTCATGAACCATGTCTTCCACCCTTTTCTTGATCATTTTGTCCTAGTTTTCTTTTGATGATATCCTCATATACATAGAGACGCGGAAAGACCATCGACTCATGTATGGATCAGTTCTCCGACCTACTCATTCGTACACCAGCTTTCCTCAAATAGTCAAATGTGATTTTGGTGCATCCAGTAGAATACTTGGGTCATCTAGTAGGCAAGGATGGCGTCGAGGTGGACCCAAAAAAGATTGAAGCGCTATGCAAGATTGGCGCACCCTAAGACTCTCAAAAGCTGGCGGGGATTTTTGGGCCTCCTGAGGTATTATTATTACCAAGTTAGGTCAAGAACTATGGAAGATTACCTTTACTCTGCGGCTCTCCTTAAAAGGGCGCTCTTTCACTTGGACCCCAACGGTTGCTCAAGATTTTTCGAACGAAGATGGCCATGTGCACCCTCCGGTTCTGGCTCTCCGGAGCTTCCCCAAGGCATTTGTGTTGAATAAACGCGCTGTCGGGGAAGAGCATTGGCTGTCCTTATGCAAGCCGGGTGCGACCTTTGGCCTTCTGAGCAAGCGGCGAAAATAATAAAGGCGACCTATTTATGAAAAGAAATGTTGGCGATTTTGCATGCGGTTGAATTATGGTGTCCTTATCACTTGGGGCAACGATTCCCAAGTGGAAACCCGGTCATCAAAGCCTCAAATACTTTCTGAACAACGCATTTCCTCCCTGGAGCAACAAAATGGGTCACTAAACTCTTTGGCTATATATTGCCGGATCATTTACAAGAAGATGAAGACAATGTAGTGAGGATGCCTTTGTCAGGAAATATGAAGTGAAGGATCCCTTTTTCACGTCATTCATTTGTACGCGATTGGTACCAGGCATGCACCGGGAATGGGCTGAAAGACCCCAAAGATTGCGCGCATCTAATTGACAACTCCGGTAGAGCCGCGAGGGCTCCCCGGTGCTCTTCTCTTGGATGAGCTTTGATACAAGGTCGCTTGTATTTAAGTAAAGCATCAGCTCAAATCCACGGTGCTCGACTATGCCACTACACCACTTGGTTTTCAGGTTCACCAAAACATGGCGAGTTAAGCGTTCCTTTTTAGGGATTGGTATGAAACACTGACATCAGAAGTAAGTTTGTGGTGAATGTGAGGTATGCCAGTAACAAGGAGAAACGATCAAATCTCCAGGCACCCTCCAAGCGCTTCCAATTCCCTCACGATATTTGGAAGAGGATATATCTATGGATTTTATTACGGGCTTATCCAATCGGGGAATAAATGTCGGTGATAATAATGGTGGTGGTGAGTTGCCTTTCAAATATGCTCATTTTTGTGCCTTCGCATCCATTTCTTGCATCCGCGATTGTTAAATTTTTCATGGATCGGGTCTTCAAGCTTCATGGCAAACTCTATTGTTCCATTGAGACCCAACTTTCCACCCAACGTTTTGTAGGCTTGTTTAAGCTACAAGGCACACAATTGCATCTGTTCAACTTATCATCCCTAGACGGATGGTCAAATGGAAGTCGTCGACAAGTGTTTGGAAACCTATCACGAGGTAGTTTGCATCGGAAAAACAACACCCGTGGGCTCAATGGATTACCTCGCCGAATGGTGGTACAACACTACATACCACTTCACGACCACTTACGCTGACTCCTTTGCGATTAACGCTGAATGAAACCATAGGTCAGTTCTCTCATACTACCTGGTGTACCTTGAGTCGGTGATTAGACAAACACCGGTCGAGAGGATATCCTTGTACATAAAGAAGAACTTGGTCGTGGCCCATAGCAGGAATGGGCGATAAGCGGATCCAATTTCCGGGCGTCCAATTTGTAGAAGGGGATCGGGGTGTTTCCTACGGCTGCAACCATATATATAAAAGCAAACTTCCCTCAAGGCTGAGTAGTGTCAAAAGATAGCACCCAAATATTATTGCTTACATAGTTCTAAAGCCGTGGGACAAGTCGCATATGTCGGAGTTAGCTATGCCCGGTCGGTCGAGCTTCCATCCACGTTTTCATGTTTCTGCTTGAAGAAGGTGGTGGAACCGGGTGCCAACTTCAAACCAACCTTCGAGTTAGGCGAAGAAGGATCCATTTGGCTACAGCCTGAAGTAGTTTTGGACCAACGTGAGCATTGTCTCTGTCAGCGCAAAATCAAGGAGGTTTTAGTACAATGGGAGGATACACAACCTGAGGATTCCACATTGGAGCCAGTCGACATTCTCTATCATTTTCCACATCTCAAGCGTTGAGGACGAGGTTGTTTTTAAGTTGGTGGACATGTTAGGGTCCTAAACCATACATAGGTAGATCAATGTATTCGGTCTTAATAAAGGGTCAATATTAATAATACCCTTTCAATAAAATAGAATAAAGGCGGATGTAAGAAGACCTAATAGAAGCTTAAAGCTACAGAAGGATCTTCCTCTAGATGCTCTTTTTAATTATAAATAAGAGTCGGTATGAGAACCCTAGCTTGGATATTGTGTAATGCGGCTTCTCGATTGAGGTTTTCCCCTTGAAGAGACTTGTGAACATTGCTATCGATTCAAAGTGCTATTCGGCCTGTGAACATTGCTATCTGATTCAAAGTGCTATTTCTGTTGCTATTTCGTATATCATTTCTGTGTATTGTGAAGATTATGCTGGATATTTTACTGTTATCCTGTCATTTCTAACATTTCGTTTCTGTTCTGCATATTTTATATATCTGGTATCTTGCAGACAGTGGGTAGGTATTCCCATAGTTCTCGCCATCTTGTGGATTGGGTTGATATTTTCCCAACTACCAATTTGTGTGATAACATTTTGGCACCGTTGTCAGGAAGGATTTTGAATCTTGCTTCATGCGCGTTGACACCCAAAAGCGCAACATGGGATCCCTGCCTGCAAATGGGTTACCATGCCTTATTAGTTATATATATTTAATAATAAACTAAATAGGTGGGACCCCATTATGATTAATAATGACGAAAGACACTTATTTGATTTGCGCTCATGACTACCTTGCAAAAAAGGATTCTACAGTTTGAGAATAAACACATAAATTCAAGCCGGTTTCCATTTGAAATGGATGAATGATGAGTGTGCTAGCAATTTAATTTGAAAAGATAGAGAGAAGGAAAATGTTTGTTTTGATAAGCATCTTGGTTTATTCTTGCTACACATATATTTTGGCATGTTGTTCAAACTTCAAGCACGAGCCACATCTCAAGTTATGGTGTATTGCAGTTATGGTATACTTGTATATGTTATGGAAAATTGATATGTTGTGTGCAATTATAATCCTTCACTAGCAAGGAATGTGGGACATGATTGTTTTGGTGCTAAAGAATGGTTATAGGAGGTCGATTCAATTTGGAAAATGGAAGTAATATTTTTGGTGGTGAATTCGATACATATGGTTAACTATGTGATTTGTGAAAATGTTATGGTGGTTTGGGTGTGCTCCATACTTGGCTGTGGTGGGTGACAATTAATGTGGGAAACGAAGTGCAATTACTACACATCATTCTTACCCTACCTCAATCTCCCCACCTTCACTTTGTTTTCGCTTGTGTTGGTTTCTTTGGCTAGCATTTCCTTCGATTTTCTCGGCCTTTGAAGGAATAGTGGTGCTCGTTGGCTTTCTGGAATTCTCCTTATAGGTATATTGGCTCTTACCTCTCCATTCATGAACTGTAGCTCTGCTCTGAATAAAATCATGATGTTGGCTCTTAGATTTGCTTATAGAGTGTGTTTGCTTTCCGAAGATTATAATGGATGTATGTGGATATTATGACTATGCAAATTACAATTAAATGGGTTTTATTCCTATTGGAATTTAAACGTTTCAAGATGGTAATGATGTTCCACATTCCATTATGTTTGAAATACATGTTTGTGTTGTGCCCATAATGAATGATGTTTATTTTGTTATGACTGTTGGAAAATAATTATGGCAAATAATTTCGGTTTTTCCCATCTCAGGTGATTAAAATTTGAAGGGTTTTCTCTGTGAAATGAAAGAACAATTGGGTTTTGGTGATTATTGCATAATTCCATGCCCTTTATCTACTCCTTGGAAGACCTGCAACTCTTTTGAATTATCATTTTGTTGTTTGAGACATCCGTATTTGCCTTGCGACCACCATGGGAAGTTTGTGGAAAGTTTGTTGTGGAAAGAAATGATTGTTTTTGTTGAAAAGTCAACAAGAAACATGTGTCTAATTTACTTTTCCCTTAAATAAATTGGACAATACATATTAAGCTATTATTTCATTCATAACTGAGTGAGTTGGATTTGTAACATAATTATAAGTGTAGTTAAGTGAGTTAAGCTTAGCTGTACTAGTTGTAACTAAACATGCACTAGTGAGAGTTCAGTTAATCAGTGAACTCACATGCAACTGAAGATTCGCCACGGTTAACTACATGCATGTCAGATCCAGTGGAGACCCAGTTGAGCTAACAGGTGAAAGGGACAGTTTGGCTATCAGTTGTGATTTGATCACACATGCAGTGGATATGCTTATGAGCATGTGCAAACTAGGTAATTGTAATCATTGCGAGAATTCAAATTGCAGAGATTGTGCAGAGGAGGCAAGCTATCTGGACATAGGAATTGGCACATGTATTTGCTGATTTGTGTATGACAGTGTGAGACGATTGTATTGTACTAAGATCTCTTGGATTAGAGTTTTGTATGATATTGTTTCATGATTCATGATATACATAATATATGATAGTGGGGTTTTTAGCTTTACTCTTTCCCGGAAAAACTTCTGTGTTATGTATTCTTGATATTTCACTTTGTGATTGTGGTTGTGATCGTGGTTTAATTTTCCGCAAGAATAATAGTAGAAGCGATTATGTATTTAACAGTGGCGTATAATTGTTAGATCAGGAGAATCGCAGGAAATACTTAATTTGTATTGAAATTTCTACAGTTTTGTTTCACAAACCCCTTATTAATATTTCGCCCTTATGTTTTACCAAACCTCGTTTTGTATCCGATATATGGAAGTTAGTGAATTCGAACTCGGATTTTGATACTTGTTTGGATTGACTCAATAGTGTAAAAGATTGGCTATATATCTATGAGGTCTTGGCTCGCTTGCTATTTACTTGTGAGGGTAATGTTGATTTCAAATTTATAGGATTTTTGGGAAAAGCACACTAGATATCTCCACAATGGGGTTTCGAACCCAGTCTGTTTATGGAGAAATTATTGGGGTTGTGATATAAGTTTTGTATAATGAAAGGTTGATGAATTTATGTTTGTTTCATTAGACTCCCATGCTGGCTTGAGGCAATCTGGTTTCAAATGATTTTTTAAACAGTCTCTTACACAATGTTTTGCTAATGGACATATATATCTATAAAAAAAAAAGAAAAAAGAAAAGAAAAAGGGGAAATGAAAATTGTAAAGTTTGACAATCCTGACATTTTCATTAGGCTTTATATTGAGCACTATAAAAACTATTGTGCCTTGGATTTTAATTGTTAACAGAGAGAAGTTTTTGGCAAATGATGGCAATGCCAATTTTAATTTTCTGCAAGAATAATAGTAGAAGAGATTCTGTATTTAATAGTGGCGTATAATTGTTAGATCAGGAGAATCGCAGGAAATACTTAATTTGTATTGAAATTTCTACATTGTATCAGAGCCAAAGAGGCCACAGAGCTAAGGAAGTGAGGTGCGAAATTCCCTGAGCATTCTCGCACGCTGATCAAGGGAGAGGTGCAAACTCCCCTCACCCTACAATGCATTACAGTGCAAACCTTCCAGTCAAGTTCGCAGGCTATACACAGGCAGGGTGCGAACTTCCCTCAGGCTACTCTAAGGTGGGGTGAGAACCTCCCAAGGAAGAGGGATTTTAGTAGTTGAGTTTTTGGTTGTTGGATAACATTCAAATTTTCAAGATTTTCTTGGTGCGACAGTTGATTCAAGATCGAAATATATTTCAATGGATTGAGGTTGGAGTATGCATGCGAGGGAAACTCTAACTACATTGATTGGAAGGACAGGATGGAGGAAGTACTCAAAGACAATGGCTTGAAGGATTACATTGATAGAGATGTTCCTAAGACGGATGCGATAGATACTGCAAATCGCGATGCATGGCAAAAGAAAGTTGCAAAGGCGAGGAGGATTTTGTTGGAGGGAGTACGGGACCACATTGTCTCAAGTCTCCATGGGAAAACCACACCACATGCAATGTGGAAGGTTTTGAAGGATCTGTTCCAAAACAGTAGCGACCATAGGAAATTGGTGCTCAAAGATAAACTCAGGAAGATCAAGATGGAGAAGGGTGACACTATTCCAAAATATCTCACGAAGTTTGTCCAATGTCGGAATGAGCTTGGAAGTGTGGGAATAACAGTCACTGTTGATGATTTGGTGAGCTTGGCGCTCCTAAGACTTTCCAAGAGTTGGCACAGTTATCAAGACTCTGTCAATGGAAGGGAAAAATTGCTAGATTGGGAATGACTATGGTCGGATCTAGTGCAAGAGGGGTTTAGGCGGAACACGAGAGATGGATCTTCATCAAAGCGTGATGATGAAGAGGATTGTGCTTTGACTGCCAAGGCAAGGAAAGGGAAAGGGAAGAAATTCCATCCAAAATCTGAGTCTAAAGTCAAGAAGATGGATTTGCCCAAAGTGAAGTGTTTTCACTGTCATGAACATGGGCATCTCACTACTAATTGTCCACAGAAAAAGAAGAACAAGATAGTTGATGGAGCTTCAAATGGTGAGGCTCTTGTCTCACAATTTGAACTTGACTTCACTTTGATCGCATGCATGGCTTCAAGTGCATCGGGATCGGTGTGGTATTTGGATAGTGGTGCTTCCTTCTACATGACGAGAGATAAAGAGTCTTTCATTGACTTGGAGGGGAAAGATCTCAGAATGCATATAGATATGGGAGACGATGGACTATACAGTGCAACTGGTATTGGTACCATTACCTTTCAGAGGGAGTCAGGTAAACCATTTGAATTGAAAAATGTTATGCATGTTCCAGGCCTGAAGAAAAACTTGGTCTCAGTCGCAATGTTGGAGGATAGAGGCTATGATGTTTTTTTTAGCAGTGGAAAAGCCTACCTGCGGCATAAAGCAATGGGTCAAGTCAAGAAGATAGGGATTCAAGTTAAGAATCTCTACATGCTGGAGGTAGATGGATGCAATGCCATGATAGGCAAGGCAGAAAAAGTGGTGAGCAGGGATGAAGGCGAATTATGGCACAGGCAATTGGGCCATCTTCATCATGGAGCCTTGAAGATCATGCAACAAATATCTACTGGACTTCCAAGGGGAACACTTGCTCAGTTAGATCAGTGTAAGGGGTGCACCCAAGGGAAGTATGTAAAGTCCACCTTTCATGAAAAGGAGAACCATGCTTTGGTGATCCTGGAGAGAATTCACGCGGATGTGTGTGGACCATTCTCGGTTGCTTCAACAACAAAACATAGGTATTATGTTATTTTTGTTGATGAATTTTCTTGAAAATGCTGGATATTCTTCATGCAGAAGAAGGATCAAACATTCTCAAAGTTCTGTGAGTTTAAAGCATTGGTGGAGAAAGATTTGAGGAAGCAAGTGAAGGCTCTAAGGAGCGATAATGGTGGAGAATACATCTCTAAGGAATTCAAATAATTTTGCAGCAGAGAAGGAATTCGAAGAGAAATCATAGCGCCTCATAACCCACAACAAAATGGGGTTGCGGAGAGAAAGAACAGAACGATCGTGGGTGCAACACGAGAGATGTTGCATGATCAGGGCCTACCAATTCATTTGTGGGTAGAAACATGCAATACTGCGGTTTATGTGCAGAACCGTTGTCCTCATAGAGTACTTGGCATGAGTACACCTGAAGAAGCTTTTACTAGTAAGAAATTTGATATTTCTCATTTTTAATTTTTTGGCTCATCTGTTTATGTGCATGTGACCAAGGATTCCAGGAAAAAGCTGGAACTGACTGCTGAAGTTGGGATATTTATGGGGTACACAGAAACACCCCATAATTATCGTGTGTATTTTTCGAACAATAAAATGACTGTTATGCGACGGGATATAAAATTCGATGAGGGTAAAGCCATGCGGTTGTCACTTGAGAGGGAGATAGACTTGCATGCAAAAGAGGAACTACTGGTTCTCAAGGATGAGTCTTGTTATCCTCGATTTCTAGGGATAACTAGGAGATCACGTCTCGAGGCCCGCAGGTCCTAGACATGGAGTACCGAGAGCAGGATTGACCTGAGCATGGCCTTGGAGGGCCCATCTTTCTTCTCTTCTTTCATCAGACTTGTCTTGTCGGCAACAACAACGTCCATCACCATCAGCCTGGTCTTGTATCGAAAAAGGCTCTTGCTCCATGAGGTAATTGGTCCAGGTATCATGGTATGTGTCACCTTTGATCATTATAACCTTTAGATATATGCATATTACTCCTTTTATTTCTGACACCTGCTTGGATCTTACATTAACCCACTTGACCATGGTTGGGGGGATTGACAGGGTGTCCTAGCAAGCCTATACCCATAGGTTTTGGTTTGCCACCGGGGGGATTTCTGAAGAGCCATCATCCGCCTCCATCATATCATCACTTTTACATCTTATCTCCCACTCATCTATCCCATTCCCCTACTCCGGGCATTAGGATGATCTGTTTGTGAGGTTGCACCTTATCTCGTGGGAAGAAGGGGCTAAAGGCCCAGAAGGTAAAAGCAACTGGTAAAAGATAAAAGCCATAAAAATGAAACCTAGAGATGCCTCGCCCAGGGATCCCCAAGAAGGCAATAAAAGGCCTCTCAACAAGAAACAAGAGGGACTCGAAGAAAAATAACAAAAACAAGACCTAGCCAAGAGGATAGGGTGTCTCATCACGAGCCAACCTATTATGTTCATGGGTACCTAACAGTATGACATTTCCACTATCTGGTTACGACGCCAGGGCAGTGACCTTTGGTTGCATGGCCAAGGGAAAGGGGGTCTCATCACGAGCCAGCCTTATCATGTCTGTAAAAGTGCTTGTGGGCAACACTGTCAGCTCTGGCCACCACGCCAAGGCAGTGTCCTCCAGTTAGTCCTTGAAATAAAAAAAAAGAAAAAAGCAAGTAAATAAAAGAAAAGAATAAAGGAAATAAAGGGCTTGGAAAGAATTGCATCCATGACGGGTACAACTCGCCTTCTACAAAGGCACCCATAGGTAATATCATGCATCCATGTCTCTCACTCTACTCGTATGTCTGGACATCCCTTGACCGCATCACCTCATTTTACATGGCTTGGATGATACCCCTTGGAGACTTTCCTTTCCTTATGGATACTAGCCCAATAGGGTATTCTATCTTTTTCTTTGGCTTTGTATTGTAGGTCTTTGTAATATCTTTGAGCTATTGAATGATATATCAGGGTTTTTATGCATATGTTTGATAACATTAATGATGAAATGTGATTGACATTGCTATGATCCCTGTGACTAATGAGCCCATGGAGGGTGAAGTTTTTGATGTGTAGGACCATGCCCGACGGACAGGTACCAGTTGGACCGGTACACATGGGGAGATGATCAGTTCGGACCTCCATGGGGATGAAGAACCCATCAGATGGTTGCTGAGACCCCATCATGGGCAGAGACAGAACAATGCTTGATTGAGATTTTTCACCTGAGAAGAAGAAGGACGTTCCATCTGGGACACTTTGGTTAAGCCCAACCCAGGGGGGTTGACCCACTTC
Source organism: Picea sitchensis (assembly GCA_010110895.2). Classification (NCBI taxonomy): domain Eukaryota; kingdom Viridiplantae; phylum Streptophyta; class Pinopsida; order Pinales; family Pinaceae; genus Picea; species Picea sitchensis. The sequence continues at coordinate 198,705 of SNQJ01S0002555.1, read as the reverse complement.
AGGTGGAACGTTTCCCTTTGATGGCCCAAGACATCACCTAGGATCCATTGACGTCATCTTGAGAGTGTGGCAGTTTGACAGGGAAGCTGGCACGTGTGGTAGGATTTGGAGGCCCAAAGAGGGCCAACGTTTGTCATTTTGTGCTGCATTTGCCCTAAAAAAAGGGGCCAACATCTCCCTCAATAGGGCTTGACGTCTTGCTTATGCTCATTTAGGGCTTTGATTTAACAATTTAATGTAAAAGCAGTATGATTTTGGTTTGTAGCCTTGTCGGCTATTTTTAATGACCTAATTTTAATTAAAGGTCATGATATAGTATATATTGAGGAGTTTTTCCCTCATTTTGACAACAACATACAACTCACTCTCTTGTGAGGTCTGATTTTTGTGCCCTTATTGGGTATTTGGTCTTTTAAAGTGAGGCGCACTTGTTGATGGAAGGATTTTCTTGGCATATTTGGCATTTCTCTTGAAGGAAGGTTTACAACTAGGGTTTGCATTGCTATTTCTTCATGACATGTAAGTGTATTTTATGCAAAACTTCTTAATTGAATGGTTGTATGCTTATATTCTTGCATTTATTATAAATTTGCTGATTTAAAACCCTAGGTGACAAGCCCACAAGTAGGTCCTTGTTTCATGTCCCCTAAAAGAGAAATATTCAGCCATTGAAGAAGGAAGGAAGAGCCTAGCGTTTGCTACACTCTTTTCACTTCTTCCCCTTGTGCTAGCTATGCTTTTAGAAGTTAAGAAGGAGGAGACATCCTAGGCCTAGGTTATTTACACCTAGGGCCGTTCATCTTCTAGGGTTTGGTGATAGAGCCTTGCCATTGCAACACTCTCCCTCACCTCATTCTCTTGTTTTAACTTATCTTTTATGCTATCTATTTTGCCAAGTTTGACCTAAGGAAGGAGGAAAGAGCACGAGGCCTTGCTTAAGAAACACTAGAGTGAACCTCTTTCCCCTAGGGTTTTGATTCTAGGGCCCTGCCATTGCAGCACCTTAGAACCCTTCCCTCTTGTCCTTAGCCTTTCATCCCTTCAACCTTGCGTCCTCTCCTTAATTGACTCCATCTACCCCTAGGCACTAATCTTAGATCCACAACGTTGAAGTGATGGTGCTCAAACAACTTCTTAAAACTTTTAAATTTGAAACCCTAACTAACTAGATAACCCTAACTAGGCTGACGTCATACTTGGTTATTCCATATTGACGCAACACCTTTTGTTGATAAGCAATTAGATGATGGTTAAGATCATTTATTGAGTAAGGGATTGATAAATACATTGTTGGCTTCATCATCTCAATATTTATTGATGAATTGATACTTTCCACTGTTATAATGATAAACATTGATCTCATTAATATCTGTTTTTTTAATTGCTTACATTTTGATATCAGATAGTTACATGAAGTACTAACCCATTGAATTATAGCTTGCATATATATTGTTTTGATATTGTCTTGTTCCAAGCAGGTGTTCTCATTTGGGCATACACTTCTTTATTGGCTGATTAGCCGGACTATCTGATCTTGGTGGTAACCTGTGAGGAGGAACTTTTACCTTGACCATTACACTTTGGCCTCTTCAAAACCCCAGGTTATCGGGGACGTCTCCCCTGGGCTAACCTCCCTAAAGAGAAAGAACCTTCCCATTGAGGTGACATTGGGTGGGGTAGGTTCCTGTTATGCCAGTTTGGCCTCTATCTTCTGGCCATTTGACCTAGCTACAAACTGTGCGATATTAAGTCTCAAGATGTGGATCAGCCACATGAAGAGGTTCATGGAGTGGAGGAAACCACTCAAGCAGATCCATCCATCAAAAATGGAAGAAAGCGCACCATGGAAGCTAACATATTGAGAGTAGATGCTGCACAGAATGTAGGAGCCCCTACTTCACAGCGCAGACAGAGACAATCTCCTGATTGATTTGCTGGATACATGGCTCTCATGAGAAAATGTATTGTGACTGAACCATCTTCCTTTCAGGAAGCAGTGCAGGACCCCACTTGGGTTGATGCTATGGTAGAGGAGTATGTCTCCATTGTCAAAAACAGTGCATGGGAAATTGTCCCAAGACCGGTCGACAAATCAGTGGTAGGTTCGAGATGGATCTACAAGGTAAAGCAAGCTGCTGATGGGAGTGTGGAGAAATACAAGGCCAGGTTTGTGGCCCGAGGATTCTCACCGATAGAGGGGATAGATTATGATGAGACCTTTTCACCTGTCGCAAGGTACTCTTCCATAAGATCCATCCTTGCACTCTCAGCGCAAATGGGCTGGCACATTCATCAGATGGATGTAAAAATTGCGTTCCTCAATGAGATCATTGAGGAAGAAGTGTACAATGAACATCCAGAAGGTTTTGAGACCTTTGACAGAGATTCACATGTGTGCAGACTCAAGAGAGCACTGTATGGGCTGAAGCAAGCACCCCGTGCTTGGTACACTCGGATAGACAACTATTTCACTGGATTGGGCTTCACCAAAAGTGAAGCAGATGTAAACCTATACCAAATTGTGGTGGAGGGTAAGCTTTTAATCATTATGCTTTATGTTGATGATTTAATACTGACTGGTGATGAGCAGCTGATACACTCATGCAAGGAGGACCTTGCAAAGGAGTTCAAGATGAAGGATTTGGGTCTTCTTCATTATTTCCTTGGATTGGAAATATGGCAACAAGATGGTGAAATTTTTGTGTCTCAAGGAAAGTATG
>SNQJ01S0002555.1:148750-159174 GCA_010110895.2 Picea sitchensis | reverse complement strand
GGTACACCTATGGTAACTGGATGTAAATTAAGCAAGGATGATGATTCACCTGATGTTGATCAAAGCTCATATCTATCAATGATAGGAAGCATGTTGTACATCACAACATCTCGCCCAGACATAATGCATGATGTAGGAATGGTAGGAAGATATCAAGCTGCACCTAAATAGAGTCATTTGCAAGCTGTCAAAAGGATATTTAGGTATTTGAAAGGAACAATGACTTATGGTTTGTGGTATCCCAGAAATCAAAATTTCCAGTTAACTGCTTATTCAGATGCAGATTGGGCAAACTGTGTTGATGAGAGAAAAAGCACTAGTGGAGGAGCATTCTTTCTGGGTGACTCATTAGTTTCATGGCTTAGTAAAAAGTAAGGATCCATTTCATTATCCACTACAAAGGCAGAATACATTGTTGCTACTACTTGTTGCACACAAATTTTATGGATGATACAAACTCTTGCAGATCTGAAGGTAACTTACACTGATCCCATTCCAATTCACTGTGATAACACCAGTGCCATTAGTATCTCCAAGAATCCTGTTCTTCATTCCAAGACTAAGCATATTCCAATAAAGTACCATTTTCTCCGAGAACAAGTTACAAACAGAATTGTTCAACTGAATTATATACCTTCTACAGAACAGATTGCAGATATATTTACAAAACCATTAGCAAAAACCCCTTTTGGATATCTTCGTCAAAAATTGGGGGTTATAATTTCTTGTGTCTAATCTGTTCACCGGGTCAGGGGGAGTACTTATTGAATATCTGGTGTATTTCCAAGATGCTCATAGTTGACAGGGGGAGTATGTTTTGCAACAGCTCAGGGGGAGCATGTTTCTCCCTTGACATTGATGTCAAAGGGGGAGAAAAGAGTCTGGGAGGAGAGTCCAAATGCATGTGGGTGCTTGTGTTGTCTTCAATGCCAAAGGGGGAGATTGTTGGAAAATATTTAACAGACAGTGAATGCTTGTCATTGATGGCAAGTACAACAATGAATATGGCATGAGTACAGAAAGTATGTAATAGATGGGAATTATGAGAAGACGTTGCAGAGAAGATTCGATTAAGCTCAAAAGAGATAGTGTAGAGGATTGTTGGCAGATAATCAATGGGAAGATCAGAGTAAGCGGAAAAAAGTAAGCTCAGGAGGAGAAGCAACATTTCTGATCGCTGGATCCCATTTACAATTCTCGATGACCGTCAGATCAAGTGTTGATTGGGACGGTTGATCCCATGCCATTTTGGGGTTTCATGAATCATGACTTAGAGAGGCAAGTAACATAACCATTGAAATCGCAATATGCAAAATTGTGATTTAATCACAGCCGTCAGATCGAGGTTTGTTCTGGACTATTGATTTGACTCCATTTTGGAGTTTCGCGACTCACGACTTGTAGAGGCAAGAAACATAAATGCCGAAATCAAGATATGATCTAAGCCATTGAATTAAGATCAGATCTGGATCATTGAATCATAGGAGAAGTCACTGACTTGGAGTCAACGGAGCATGGTGTGGAAACTCACAAGATGCGATATTGCGATAAGATCTAGACCATCGGATCAATGGAGATTTCAAACGTCGATCATATGAAGTTTATAAACTCATGAAGCACCTTTTGGCATAGCCTTTGGTCACCATCAGTGGTCATGAGAAGGGAAGGAGTCAGTTTAGATAAGCTCCATTTCTGGGTTTTGGGGATTGCGACTTGGAGAGTCAATATGCCTCATCTCCAGATTCACAAGATGCGAATTCGCGAAAAGAACTTTTTTCATAAGCGCTTGGTCATGGCCATGGTCATATAAAGGAAGGAGTCAGCGTAGAAAAACTCCATTTCATAGTTTTAGAACTCGTGACATGGAGACTCAAGATGTCTCATCCCAGAATCTCTGAATTGCAAAAGTGCGAAATGGGTAAATAACACAAGAACCCTTTAGAGTTAATCCAACGATGCAAGTGAATCTGAAAATAATCAGAGGGCTACTGTTGCACGTCACAGTGTAACTACGGGAAACCACTGATGGTTTCTTCCAGAGGACTCGAAGACACTTCGGGGTGATTGACAGAGGAGATGAAGAGTCTCTAGGAATCTTCAAGAGGGATGAAGATGCTCATGGAGGTGATTGACAGCTGGATGAGCATTAAAGGTTGTAACTAGAATAGAGAATGTGAGCTCGACTGTCACATAGAAGACCAAGAGTCTCAACTTCTAGAGAGGCTAAGGAATCTCAGCATAACATACAGTGATGCTAAACGAGTGGACAAACAGCCAGAGAAGCTGAAGAGCCATGATGATGATCAGACAGAGCACTCGAGTAGTGGAGGATAATGGCGCAGTGTGAGTATGAAGAGGTATTGCGTGCATTGCATGCACAAGGTGCACAAAACCTATAAATACACATTACAGAGAAGAGATTGGGTTTTTGTTGTTGCTGGAATTTCTATGGATGTTGTTGTTGAAGGTGATTCATGCATGAAGAAGGATCAGAGCGCAACAGCTGAAAAGAATAGAAGAAACACTGTGCAGCAAATGGACATGGCACACATAACATAAAAAGTAGAAGAACAGAATGGGCAGTGGATGCATGCTGGAAGACAGTGAGGAAGTCTAAGTAGCCAAATCTTGCAGAACAATGATGAGACTGGTAAGTCGTTATTGAACACTATATCACTGTAATAGGTTTTAGTATTTCAAATTCATAATCAAGGGTGGTTGGGAGGTGCTAGGGAGGACTGGTGTCCTCAGAGGTTCAAGTGGGGGCTTGAACACAAGGATTTGGTGTTTCCTTCTACTTGGAGCTAGAGAAACCAGGGAGTTGGTGCTTCCTTCTAGTGGGTGCTAGAGAAAAACAAAGAGTTGGTGCTCTCAGCAAGTTGCAGCTTGCAAAACAAAGGTTGTAGCCTCACAATGAGTTGGTGCTCAAATGTATGATAATGTAAAGAATTTAAATAATACTTATCATATAAAGAAGAAGAGGTTTTTACCCTGTATGGGTTTCCTTGGGAAATTTGTGTCTCTGTGTTTCTCATATATGTGACTGATGTTGAATGTGTCATTATTCATTTCCCTACATTATTGTGATCATCATTGAGTGCCTTGTAAATATTTTAAAAGAAGCATAATTGTTTAAGCACAGTGACAACTGATTCAACCCCCCTCTCAGTTGTCCAACATAGTATTGTTAATGAAGTGAGTTCATTGGTCACTCATCAGAATCCTTGGGCATCCAAATCTAGTGATCACTTGCTCAAATAGGAAGTGTGTTGTTGTCTCTGTGCTGCAATATTTTACTGGTGTTGATTCTTCCCATATCGTTAGATACTATGTCACAATAATGATATACCTTTCTACTGGCCTCTTTGTTGGTGGGTTAATTGGTACCACAAATTCTATTTCCCATTTTCAAATACCTGCAAGGTTACTTGTGGTATTAGGGGCATATCGTCCCATCTATTAGGTTTACCAACCCTTTGACATACATCACATCTATGGCAGTAGTCCTTTGCATATCTGTGAACGGTCAACCACCATAGTCTCACACGCAATACCTTTTGCATGGTAGCTTTTCCTGCATAATGTTCTCCTACTATTTCCTCATGGGCCTCTTCCAAAATACTAGGTCTTTCATGTTCTCGTACACATATTATCAAGATGCTATCTGCACCCATCTTATATAACTGTCCTGCAATCAATTGATAGTCTGCAGCTCAGACTACTAGATTTTTCTTCTGTGCAGTGTTGAATTCTTGTGTCATGGTCCCTGTACTCAAGTATTGAATGATGTTAGCAAAATATTCATCAGCTACTTAGAATGAAAATAACTGTGCACCAGGGAAGTTATCCTCTAAGTTCATGTGTTATTCTCCATTAGTGATCCTTGATAGGTGATCAGGTCCTGCATTCAACTTCCCTAGTTTGACTATTACTTCAAAGTCAAATTCTTGGAACAATAGTAACCATCTACAAATTCTCCCCCCCAACAATGGCTTATTGACTAGGTATTTGAGGGCTGAATGATCTATAAACATATTGAAATGCTTTCCCAGTAAGTAATGTCTAAATTTTTGGATTTCATAAACCATAGCTAGGCCTTCTCTTTCTGTGGTATTGTAATTCTACTTTGACTCTGAAAGTTTCTTGCAAGAAAATGCTATAGGATGGTCCAATTCCCCTATTCCTGGCTACGCCAGAATAGCTCCAAGTACTATAGTTGATGCATCTACATGCACATGAAATTTCTTTTCCCAATCTGGGAATACTAGTATTGGTGATGTTACCATATTGTCTTTTAGAGTGTCCAACCCTCACTGACTATCCTCATTCCACTGAAACTTGCTATCTTTCCTCAACATTTTCTCCATTGGTGTAGTGATCTGCGCATACCCTTTTATGAATTTCCTATAGTAGCCTGTGTATCCCAATTTTTATCTCAACTGACAAAATGATTTTGGTGGTGGTAAATTAACAATCATTGAAATCTTGACAGGATCTACTAGCAAGCCTTGTTTGCACACTATATGGCCCAATAATATCCCAAAAGGTGTCTCGAAGATGCATTTCTTGATATTTAGCCATATTTTACACTACCTGCATCTTTCTAACATCAACCTTGACACCTCTTCATGGTCCTTCAATAGACTATATACTATCCAATCATCCAGGTATACTTCTAAAAACAGATGGATGAATTATTTAAGAGCAACTATGACTACTCTTGAGAATATAGCTAGTGCATTCTTCAACCCAAAAGGCATGACTGTGTACTGGTAGGATCCCCATTCTATGGAAAAAGTGGTCTTGTACTGTGTTATCACTCCAAAAGTCACCCTAGACTGTAATTAGGTGAGCTTGGTAACATCAAAAGATTTTTAAATGTGAATGAGTTTTAAAGGGTCAAATGGAAAAAGACTCAAAATGATAATGTTCCAACTCAGAAAACAGGTCTAGCATGCACCACCAATCAAGGTCTTGGCTAACTTCAATTAGTAATTGGGGGTGAGTATGAATAGAGGGAAGACCTCAATGAGAGGAATGTAGGGGCTGCTGTAAACATCAGGTCTACAAAAATCCTAAGGAAGAAATATTCTTAACACAAGATCTTCTTGACTTCAAAAACTAAGGAAGCTAAATAAATATCGTGATAACATAATGATCAAACATCTATCAAAACATCACCACAACCATTCATGTGAATCATTCAAAGCATGAACATTTAGCATTAGAAGAAAATAAGTTGAAAGAGAAGTTGATTTCTATTAACCAAAATGTCTTAAATCCAGTACGTATCTAGTTCACAGTCACTTCATCAAAATATTACAGTATAATGGAGTCTCCATTCAACCATTTAAACCCACCTTTCCTCAATTGGAACATGGATTTATAACAAAAAGGAAAGGAAGAAACTGGAGGTGTGAGCTGGCACTTCCCCTCATCGGATTCTCCAACAATAGCTATTAATCAAACACCTAGGCTAACATCTATTAACAAACTGCTACAAAAAGGGAAAATGTTGGCCATTGATCCAACCAACATCGAACTAACTTGATCTTCTATTGTTGCGCATCTCCATAGGTTCCAAGTGTCTTTTAGTGATTGTAATTGTCATCATGCTATCAGTTGTTATCTCTATCTATCTTCCACATCATCATCCATTCACTAAGATGATAATTTGGGCACCCCCTATATTCCTAGTACCTGTAGGTAGTGCCACTCTAGTGCGTCTCTATGTAGGAATCCATCTCTACCAGAAATTAGGTAGCGCCTGCCAGAAAATAGGTAGCACCAACATTGAAATGTCATGCAGAATCTGTAGCGCCCGTCATTACACTGCTCAGGAGATTGGGTAGCACCCATGAAATTCGCAGCACCCAGGAGAGTTGGTAGTGCCCAAGAGATTTGGCAGCACAGTGTTAAAATTGTAGCACCCATGAAATTTGGCAATGCACTGTGAAATTCATAGCGCACTCCCCTCTGCACATCCATGCATGAAAATGGTAGAACGAGCGAGAAATTGGGAACACCATTATATATATATCGTGGCTACATTGATGACATGGCTTTGTGCTTTGGAATGTGGACTCGGCTTAGGTTGAATGCAAGGCTAACATAGGAATTAGGCAATGTAATTTTAACTCATGGCTTAACTCTTAGACTTAGAATACTGCAATAGATTTGGTTTTTGGGCATATGTAACATGATTTATGATAATTTGATAGTACTACACTTAAGTGCACACATCACATATTTGATAGGCCACATATATATATAACGTAATTCATAAACTATAAATAGTTTAGAAAAATCCCTATATATATATATATATATATAAAAAAACATTTGGTTAAAAAGTGTCTTTTTTTAACAAACTTGTTATAAAGATTTGGCAGATTTCAATAAGGAATTCTAACCATTTATTTGCAGATCAAGAGGAAAAATCCAAAGGATTTTTGGGCAAAAGCGATCAACAGGAGCTTGATGAATAATCTGAAGGTTAAGGACATTGGCCAAAAAACTTAAGAAAACAATAAATCAAGTAGAGAGTGATGAAAACACTCTCAAAGATACCAGTTCATTTTGATTGCTAACATGTGGCTCCAACTGGGATGGAGACCTCCCTATGAGGCTCCAAGAACCTATTAGTTCCAGTTTCCTTATCTCTTGGGACATGGAGTCATCTGGCCTGTGAAACCAATCTCTGAAAACTATCAAGACATGTGCAATTGATCTCTATATACCTTCAAAACCGACCTTTATTCACACAAGCTGACTAATATTTCTGCTGCAAAATAGAAGAAAATAAATGCTCGGGAAGCGAGCTTATTTCCTACCCTACTCCACTCTAACCAGCTATTCAATTGGTTAGGTAAATGTTGCCTTCCATAACAACCATTCAATCAATTTTAAAATTGAAGAAACCTCATCTTTGTCACTCATCAACAAATGATGTTTGAAATGTAACAACAGTGATAAGAATTTATTCAAGAAACCATACTCACTCAGACATGCTGATAAAAAGATCAAGTCTGCATGCTCCAAAGCATTTGAAAAGTGCAACTCTATGTATTCATTGACAGGGTCATGAAATTGAAATCAATGCCCGATTAACTTATGAAAGGTTACCTTCATTGTTTCAAAGCTGCTAACAGTTTGTGTGATGTCTTCTGCAGGCATACTTGATTGAATGATAGACATAGACATTTGTGGGTTGAATAGTTGTTTTGTAACTCCAGAACCACCTGTTGGTTGATGGCTAATCATTTCTGCATATAACGTGGGGATAGTCTACTGGTCATACCCTTGTTTTTTACTAAGATAGGGTTGTTCATTGGTTGGTGATGGATAAAAGATTAGATTTATATGAAAATACCTTTCAACACCTCCATAACATTTATAAGGATCATGATCATAATCATCATCTACAAGAATAGTTCTAAGAGGTTCCAAACAAATCATAGAAATTTTTTTTTTATCACCATCACTGGTATTTCCATCAAAAATAGGTTGTCCATAAAAAACCTTTGACTCTTGACATTCAGAATGTCTTGTTTCAGGATGCTTTCTAACAACAAAGTATTTATTACCAAAGTTTTTGTCAACAACAAGCTGCTCTTGGTCAATGTTTGAGACAATGACTTCCTCAGAAGCAAGGCTGTCAAAGATACCTGTTTCGAGGACCAAATCATCCACTATCTTTTCTTCATAGGGATAGCAAATAAAATCTTCCTCATGTTCATAGTTGACTTAGAATCCTTCCACAAAATCGAAGGTTCTCCTCCACTTCCTCAGCATCTATGAATAACTATGATAAAGATGTAGATTTTTTTTCCCTAATATAAAAAACAAGTTCAGAGTGTTGATACACTATGTAATACACCATGTCAGTAGTCTTAGAAGGTTTAATTTCCATGGGCATGTTGCAATACAAGTTGTGAAACCTTTGATTAAAAGCAGACAGAATTTCATTTTTTCCTCTTCTCAAAGTAGTGAACTCATTTAGGTACTAATCAAATGACTTTCTCTCTCCCCAGTATTTTAAAAAGGTGTCATATAGTTCATCCCATGAACCAATGGAAGAAAATTCCATATTCTTGAACCACAAGGCAACATATCCAATCAAAGATTTAGAGAAAAGCCTCATGATAATATCTTCATGCAAGATTTCCATATTATAGATGAAGTCTTGAAAGGCTGATAGATGCTCTTCTCCTGTAGTGTTATCTTTTCTAGAAAATGTTGGTAGGTAGTCTACAAATCTGGGAGGGTAAGGATGAAGAAAGGATGGCATCTTTAGAGGTCCAAACATCTTTCCCCCAACCTTAAAATGGAAGTCAGTGGGATACTGAACACTAGAAGGTTGTTGGTAAAGGTCAGAGGAGTTGGCAACCTGAACTGAATCAGTTTTATTATTTGCAAAAGGACAATAATCATTTGGTGCATGTTGAATTTCAATAGGCTGGTTATTAACAATGGAGGGAGAGGTAGAAGGTAATAAATCAACTTTGAAATCTAGATAAGGGAGAGAATTGTAAGGTTTAGACTGATTAAAAAAGTGTTTATGAACCTCATCTTCTTCAAGTGTTTGAAGTGGATGGATATCCTTAACATCAATGACATGGGAAGGGGGTAAATCTACTTGTTTGAAAAAGGAATATGCAAGAGTAGGCTGGTGGTCTTTAGAGTATACAAAGCAGATTATGATTCTTCTAATGTGTGTAGGGAAATTCAAGAAACAATGAAGGATAAAGAGCACAAGTTCTAGAAAGAAATTCAGAACTTGATACCTGAACTTGCTTCTGACTTCCATTTCTGTCCAAGCTTGTTCCCATAGTGGAGTATTCCAACAGGTTCATCTTCATGGAGTTTCCATGTAGATGATTACAGTCAATTTTCTGTATCCCTCTATTGTCTACCATCGAGAGATGGATCTATGTCATTCTTCCCAGGGAACTCTTCAATCTGCTCAAATCCATCCTGGGCAATGGCGCCATTTATGTTATCACTCCAAAATTAACCCTAGACTGTAATTAGGTGAGCTTGGTAACATCAAAATATTTGTAAATGTGAATGCATTTTAAAGGGTCAAATGGAAAAAGACTCAAAATGATAATGTTCTAACTCAGAAAACAGGGCTAGCATGCACTAGCAATCAAGGTCTTGGCTAACTTCAATAAGTAATTGGGAGTGAGTATAAATAGAGGGAAGACTTCAATGAGAGGAATGTAGGGGTTGTTGTAAACATCAGTTCTACAAAAAGCCTAAGGAAGAAAGATTCTTAACACAAGATCTTCTTGATTTCAGAAACTAAGAAAGCTAAATAAATATCGTGATAACATAATGATCAAACATCCATCAAAATATCACCACAACCATTCATGTGAATCATTCAAAGCATGAACATTTAGAATCATAAGAAAATAAGATGAAAGAGAAGTTGATTTCTATTAACCAAAATGTATTAAATCCAGTACATAGCCAGTTCACAGTCACTTCATCAAAATATTACAGTATAATGGAGCCTCCACTCAACCATTCAAACCCTCCTTTCCTCAATTGGAACATGGATTTATAGAAGAAAGGAAAGGCAACAGCTGGAGGTGTGAGCTGGCCCTTCCCCTCATCAGATTCTCCAACAACAACTATTAATCAAACAACTAGGCTAACAGCTATTAGCAAATTGCTACAAAAAGGGAAAATGTTGGTCATTGATCCAACCAACATTGAACTAACTTGATCTTCTATTGTTGCGCATATCCATAGGTTCCAAGTGTATTTTAGTGCTTTTAACTGTCATCATGCTATCATATGTTATCTCTATTTATCTTCCACATCATCATCCATTCACTAAGTTGATAATTCATCCCCCCCCTATATTCCTAGTACCTGTAGGTAGCGCCACTCTAGTGCGTCTCTGTGCAGGAATCTGTCTCTGCCAGAAATTAGGTAGCGCTTGCTAGAAATTAGGTAGCGCCAACATTTAAGCATCCTACAAAATCCGTAGTGCTCGTCGTTACACTGCTCAGGATATTGGGTAGCACTCGTGAAATTCACAGCACCCAGGAGAGTTGGTAGCACCCAGGAGATTTGGCAATGTAGTGTTAAAATCCCAGCGCCCAGAAAATTTGGCAGCGCACTGTGAGATTCGTAGTGCACTCCCCTCTACACATCCATGCATGAAAACAATGGAACAGGTGAGAAATTGGGAACACCATCATATATATGGTGGCTACATTGATGACATGGCTTTGTCTTTGGCATGTGGACTCAGCTTAAGTTGAATGCATGGCTAACATAGGAATTAGGCAATGTAATTTTAACTCGTGGATTAACTCTTAGACTTAGAATACTTTAATAGATTTGGTTTTTGGGCAAATGTAACATGGTTTATGATAATTTGATAGTAAGACACTTAAGTGCACACA
>SNQJ01S0002555.1:116569-138558 GCA_010110895.2 Picea sitchensis | reverse complement strand
AAAAAAAAAAAAACTGTGGTTGAGAAAACACCCATGTACAGAGATTTGAGTTAATAGAAGAAGTCTTTAATTCAGATTCATGGCATTGTGTTTGTTTCTTGTATGTGTATGCTGAATGGTATGTTCATGGTTTTACTCTTCCTGTCATGCAATTTCTTTTTATGCTATGTATGAGTGATTTCTTGTTAAATGTTTGAAATTTGAGAGGAAAGGGTAAATGGAAATGAGTTTCAATTGTTTCTCTGTCTGAGTAAGGATTCCTGCAAGGAGTGTAGTTGAATTGTCTGCAAGGAGTGCATTGACAAAAGGATTCAGAGGTCTTATCTTTGAAGGCTCGGATAAGTTAGCTCTTGTTCTCATTTCCTCAAAGGTGCAGTTAGGAACAGGAGTCATGCAAGGTGTGCACAGGCCAAGTTTGAATCCAGGGTTTGTAACCTGAGAAAATTTTGAGGGACTGCTACTGCAAGGAGTGCGCAGAGTCAAAGGTGTTCAACACTGAAGTGATTGAGGGTTGCCACAAGGACTGTGTGAAGGAGGTTCTTGAAAGGATGGAAGTCGTGGAAGACCTACGAAGGATTCAAACCTGCTAAGCCATTGAAGGAAAGAGAGACAGATGGCTGGAATTCTCTGTGGAGAACTCGCGAAGTCTCGTGATCCGTTAGATCTCACGAAGGTACAGGGGAGCTATGATGAGTATTCCCAAAGGTTCAAGCTCAATATATTGTGAGCCGTTAGATCCTCACTTAGATACTCGTCAGCCATCCGATCTGACAGGAGTTGCATGGGGTTTAAATCCTCACAAGTAGAGCGTTGGTCCCGAAAGGTGTTGGGATATCGAGGTGTCGGGGTTTGGGATATCGAAAGTCCTGTGGACAAGAGATTGGGTAAATCCATGGTGAAAACCCCAAAATAGATCAGAACCACCCATTAGTTGAGGCACGTGGCAGAGATCGGGAGTCATCGGCATCTCAGAAGTCTAGAGACCAAGAGTTTGAGACTTTATAAGTCCCGAACAAGCGAAAGAATCACAACCATTGATCTAAGGAAGGACGTGTGTCGCGCGATCATCCAATTCAGAGATCCAGACACCGGGACTCACATAGGTGAGTGTTTTTTACTTCACATGAGGCAGAGTCCGAGATTTGATCTGGACCGTCCATCCATTTGGGATGCGTGGTGGAAATCCGAGAATTCAGGGTTCGTCGTTTCGTGAATCCTGAAGATAGGAAACATCCACATTTCAAAATTGCGAAGTCTAAAATCCCGATAAGGTGGAAAGCTCTATCGGGGGGGGGGCATTTGTCATCATATCGGAAAATTAAAATTCGAGAGATCAGAAGCCCTGAGGACAAATGCATTTCGGCATTTGAAACCTCGAAGTCCTGAGGGAGATCAGGGACCGTTGGTCTCGTAGATGATCACGACCGTTGATTGTGTTTAAGGTGGAAAGGGTTCCTAGTTGACGTCATATCTGGATTCGCAGGATCAAGGATCCTAAGGAGAAGAGGTCCAATACATTTTGGCATCCGAAAACCTGAAATCCTAAAAGGAGATAGGGCTGCGGTCATATAACGGGAGGTCGTATGGACCAACAGTCTAGCCCAGGGGACTAACTAAGGTTAAAGAATCTCGAGATATCAGAGATTGGGAAATTGGTAAGACAAAGGTTTGCGACATCGGGGATTGCGAAACCCCAAAGCCTGGAATTTTATTTTTCTGTTGTGAACGGAAAAGCGATTGGGCCTAAAGGCTGTAAGGAGTAGAAAAGCCCTGTGGGTTGATTTTAATAGAGATTCTGAGGAGGAATCAAAGAGCCGCTTCATCTCGAAGGTGTAATTAGAACGATCCTTAAGACCGGGAGGTCAGGCATAGAGACTTTGTCGAGGCTTTGCTGAGAAAAGAGGTGTGTCTGCATCACATGTCAGTAATTATTTCACTGTCTGTCTATTCTGTTGTTGATCTTCTGTCATAAGTTCAACTTTTGGTTCCTTAATGAATATCACCCCTCTGATTTGTTTGAGTCCTGAGTCTATGTTGGGGTTATCATGTTCAAATGAGAAAGTGTCTGTAAAGTTCTGTTGTAACACTATCCATTATGCAGTTCCTCTACATAGTTCCTGGTCTATATACCAATTTTTTGGGATTCCTTCTAGTGTATGAATAAAGTGATGAGGCCATTCCTCTGGTAGTGTCATCATCCATAATGTTCTGCACTTCTCCAAGTGTTCCAAAGGTGAACTTTTTCCATCATATCTATGCATCATTTGTCTCTTTTGCTCTGCGTCGAACCTAATGTGCATTAATCGTTTGCATTGGTACCAGTCCCCAATGGTCTCTTTGTGTGCACCCAACCATCTTGTCCAAAGCTAAGAGCCTCTGATTTGGTAGAACTTCATATTCATATATTGTTAGGAATTATTCTAAGTCATTCACCCCATGAAAGCTAGGAGGTTCTCTTATCTCTATACCTACCCATCGTACTGCGTGGTCTATTCTTGCACATCTTCTTATGGAGACTTCATGTAATCTATGCTACCAATTTTCCAACCCTGTATATGATTCTGACGCACATGATGTGATACTTATCCAACTGAGTACCCCATCTATAGTTTGATTCACATAGTCTTCTTCTCGTGCGGTGGTTCTGTATAGCTGGTTAATTTCCTCCAGGTCCAAGCAAGTGGGTTCTACAAACCTTTCTCCTTTTGATGGGTCTAATAGCACAATGACTCTTCATTCCCTAGACCCAAATGTCATCCTCCTCATATTTAAATTGATTATGTCATGATTATCAAATGCCCAATCTAGGCCAAGCAATGCTGGATAAGGTGTTGTGCCATCTACTATTTCTATTACTTCAAAGTCTGCCTTGGTGTGCACTCCATCTAGATCTACTGTCACACCCTTTAGCCTTCCAATTGGTAGAAATATGTGTTTATTTTCTAGTTTCATTTGAACAGGTGAATATCCTAATGTGGTCTCTCCCATTCATTGCTATGTCTTCTTGGGTAACACATTCACCTCAGAGCCTAAATCCAATATGATGTCCCCCATATTGAAATCTCCAATGTTATCATTTAATATGAATTCCCTACTTGTCCTCCTTCTTGTATGTAGGTGATTGACTATTTTCTGTTCTAATTTCCCCTCTACCTTTGAGTTACATCTTTCTATCATATTTTACAAAATTTTAACAGATGATTGGTCATTTAATAGCCTAACACAGAATTGCAAAAAATCCTTTATGGTACTTGTCCTAGAGATTGTGCTTCATTAGTATGATCCAGTGATGAAGGCATATCATACATTGGTCTATCCTAATTATGTTGTTCAGTTGATGTAGATGCAATGTCTGGCTTCAAGAATTATTCTTTGTCTTGCTTGAATATCCATTTTTCATTATGTGCATCAAACTACTTCTGTGGTTTGGAATTCTTCTTCACCCATTGGTGTTGTGTTGGATATTGTCTTACTGCGTCATTTCCTTGGAATTCTTCCATCATCCCTTGCTTCTTCATAAATCCACTGAAAATTCTGATTGTTTTGATTTATATTTTCCTGGATCTTCCCCAATAGTGTTGGAAAATCTTATGTGTCATGATCAGATGTGCGACAATACATACATGTCACAGGTGGAAGTGATAATTATATTACATAATGTCCTGGTTGTTGACAGGTGTGACATACCACCGGTACTCTCACTCTTCCAAAGCCTCCTCTTCCTCATCCTCCACCTCTATAGCCAGCTCGATCTCCTCCTAGTGCATTGTACTCGGGCACCTGGTTATACTGCGCGGGGTTATACTATGGCTGCACGATATTGTAATGCGGTTGCACAATGTTATATTGTTGTGGCACAATGTTATATGGGGATGGTAATTGGTTAAACCATGGTACAAATTTCCCTATCATCATCTTTGTCTGCACCCTATAGGTATCTGATGTTCATTCCCTCATCAACTCCATTGTCCTGCAATCTTTTTCATCATGTCCTATGGACTTCCAAAAGTTGAAATATAAAATCTTAGGAACTATCTAGTATTTCTGCATCATTGGACAATGATATGGATCATGCTCCTGTTTGTTATAGATCTCACACCATACTCCTCCTGATGGAAAATGGTTTGGCAGTCTTGTTTCCATGTACTACGTGAATGTTGGGCATCCATTCTTGTGGTTTCCTTTTGTCCTACATGTGGTACACCAAACAAATTCTCTTTTGTCCTTACCCCTGTGCTGGTTTAGTTGAAATGTTAAGTTCTTTAGATCCTCCTTCAACTCCTCTATGGATAGATATATCTTATGATATTGGTTCTCTTCTAGTTGTAGGGATTCCTG
This sequence comes from Picea sitchensis, assembly GCA_010110895.2. Lineage (NCBI taxonomy): Eukaryota > Viridiplantae > Streptophyta > Pinopsida > Pinales > Pinaceae > Picea > Picea sitchensis. The sequence continues at coordinate 134,220 of SNQJ01S0002555.1, read as the reverse complement.
TAGAACCTCTACTTGAGTTTGAAACTTATGTTGTCTCAAAGGTTACTTCAAGTGTGGTAGCAGGGAATTGACAAACAAATGCCTATGTTGCATGTTTTTCATGACATATTTTAGCTTTCACTTCAATCATTTGAATCTATGGTAAATCTCCCACACAGATTCTCCTGGTTTTTGTTTGATCTCTATCATCTCATTCATGTATTGATCCTCTAAGATAGGCTTCTGGAATTCATTTATCAATAAATTCATGATATCCACAATCATTCTAGTTGTCCCTGGTGGACTTTTTGCAGCTAATATCATGTACCAATCCAGTGTGTGGTCTCTTAGCATGTTGGATAATCGTGCAAGTGTAGTGTCCTCATCTGTGATCTGTTTTTCTTCCCATATATTTTCACAAATGAACAAGTGCTTCTCAGGGTCCTCCAATGCCTCTCCCTTGAATTCCGGTAATCTGATGGTGGGATCATGTCCTACCATCCTAAATGATGAAATAATTATGTTCAGTGTATATACCTAGCTACCACATCCTGATCTGGCTCCTCCATTTGCCTCTCCTTGACTAGATGTACTTCCAGCTGTCTTCCTTCCAAAATTCGGTTGTCTAAATGGTGGTGTTCTTATTGGTGTAATAGTCAAACGGGTTTATGGGTTCCACACTGAAACTAATATGGATAGGAGTGTTTCCTTCTATTCCTATTCTTGGACCTCTTTTCTTCCTTTCATATGTCATGCACAGGATTTCCTCAATATTCTCCACAGCTCAAAGATCCTCTACCTCTTATTCATCACTTTCCAAGCCTTCCCTCGCGACTATGGATCTCCTCTTATTGTTCATCTTATATAAGTAGGGTACTCCACTATGTGTTCTTCCAACTATTTCCGTGATCTTCCTGATTTGGTCTGCCCCCATCATGATTGGATCCAAGCCCTCTTCCTGCTTTTCTCTATCCATTTCTTCCTCCATTTCTTCGTCTCTTATCAGTGCTTCCCCCCTTCCCCCATGTACATAGGGAAGTTTAGTTGTCTGAGGACATTGTCATTACACCTTTTTTATATAGTAATATCTTAATGGAAGTATACAATGATATGATATAACTACCTTGAGGTCCCTTCAGGAACTCTTTCTCTGTTGTGCTGTAAGACTTCGTAGTATCTACTGCAAATTCTGTGATAAATCCTGCAACAATGTTGTCTAACCAGAAATCTATTGCGTGCATAAATTTATTGTCAACTTGTTGTAAGTGCATGATCTCCTTAGGATTCCACTCTATTTGTTTTATCTGATTTGTAGGGTGGTTGTCTTTCAACCTCAATATCCACTCCTGCAACACATGTGGGAAATCATAGAAAAATACTTCATGCAAGTCATTGAATACGTACTTGTCCAGGTATTTCCATGGTGTTAACTTCGGGTTTCTTTTATATTTCTGCACAAACTCCAACTCCTTTGTTTTCAACTAGCTCTCGATCTCTACCTTCATTGGGTACCACGGTCTCAACATCCCCTTTTATATTCTCATGTTTTTTTTCGCCAAATATGATATTCTTTTTACGCTTCTTCAAAAAATATTAATCACTCAATCCCATTATGTTCCAACCGACAACATAACCATTTGCTGGTTTTAAAATAATTTATCTACTCTAATCTCACCTTACTGTCATAAGTTGACCCAGGTTTATATTTAACAAGATCCCAACAAAATCACTATAAAACTATCGTCCCTCCTGGTAAACTAGAAGGCAGAACAATACATAGGGTACACTGCACAGTATCACCTGAGATAGTTCTATGGGTGACTGCAATGCTTAGATGCTTGCATCCTTGGAATAATTGGGGATATGCGGTTGTACCCTGAAATCTTCATTTATTTAGTCTAACATGTTAATTAATCAGTCACTCTTACTGATACATGTGGAATGTCAGATGTAACTAGTTCCTTCATTCATTCATATAGCATCTAATCATTAACAACAATGGAGATGCATACATTCAGTCACATAACACAAGTTTTATCGTGGTTCACCCCCTCCTAGGCTACGTCCACAAAGATTTGGATCTCAATCTCTTTTAATATGTCAACAATATCTTGTGTCATGTGCATTTACAGTCTTAGATCTTACAATCTCAATAGGCTTCCCAATCCTTGTGAGGATGACTAGATCACACTAGGCTCCTCATCCTGTGATTTAACCCTCAGGATCAAGTTGCTCGAATCTTCTCTAGTAGTATCTATTTCTTTTCCTTCCAGCTGCCTTTTCTTTCCACTTCATGCTTTTCTCTCCAAAAATGGCCTTTTTTCCCAAAAATGAGCCTTCGCCCAACACAATCTGGGAAGCTTGGTGTGATCTAGTCATCCTCCCAGAGGGTACTTACCCTCATTTTGATTGTAATACTAAAGATGTAATGCATGTAGTGCAAGAATTTGTAGTAGAATAAATAAAAGACAAGAGAAGAGAAATCTTTGTGGATGTATCCCCTGGAGGGGGTGAACCACAGTAAAATATTTTGTTCTATGTGATTGTTAATGACTTCTTTTACTATTTTGTTAATAATTAGCTTAAGAATGAATGGTTAAAATTAGTTATAACAACATGCATGCCTAGGTTTAAATATGAATGAATCCTAGAAGTAGATGAATGATTAAAGATTATGATGTATAAGCAAAAGACTCTAAACACAATCCCCACTCATTCCTAGACTGCAAACACCTGAGTATTGCAGTACCCCATAAAATCTATCTCGGGTGAGACTACATTTTGCACCCTATGTGCAACATTTCCTTCTGGTTTACCAAGAGGTTCAATAGTTTTTAGGGTTTTGTTGGAAACCTATTGGAGATCAGAACCTCGGTCAGCCCAAGTAACCAAAGAATGGTTTTGTTGCCGGCTGTAACTGCATAGGATTGAGTGGATGTGATCGCTGGAAGAAATGAATGGAGGATGAAAGTATAGAAGGGAATGTTCATAACATGGAATCCAACAAAGGCAAAGATTGAAATATGGTTGAGAAAAAAGGAACTCAATTTTGCGTAGAAGGACAACATAAACCCTAATTTGACATCGTGCAAGTATCTCGACAAATACGTTCTTAGCAACTTGCATGAGGTATTTTTCTGTGATTTTCCACATCTGTTGTAGGAGTGGCTATTAAGGTTAAGGGACAAGCACCCTATGAATCGGTTCAGACAACTAGAGTGGCATCCTGTGGAGATCGCACAGTTACAACAAGTTAATAGAAAATTCATGCATGCAATAAATTTATGGTTAGAAAATATTGTTGTAGGGTTTATCACCGAATTTGCAATAGATACCATGAATTCCTACACTACTGCAGAGAAGGATTTTCTAAAGGGACCGAGAGGTAGGTACATCAGATCGTTGTATATTTCAATCAAGATTTGATTTTATGATAAAGGTGTGATGACCATGGAATCAAACAACTAAACTTCCCTGCGTGCATGGGAGAGGGGGGGAAATCACTGACAGGAGTTTGAGATATGGACAAGGAGATGGATAAGGGAAATAAGAAGGAGGCCATGGACCCAATCATGATGGAAGAGGACCAAATAAAGAATATAATGGCAAAATATGGAAATACACACAACAAAATACCTTACCAATATAAGATGAATAACAAGAAGAGAACTAGAGATGACAGAGAGGGCTTGGTGGGTGATGAATAAGAGGTAGAGGATCTCTGAGTTGTGGAGAATATTGAGGAAATCCTGCGCACAACATATGAAAGGAAAACAAGAGGTCCAGGGTCTGGAATAGATGGATGAACTCCAATCCAGATCATTGTCAGTGTGGAACCTACAACCCCATGTGCGACTAATACACCCAAAAGAACACCAACGTTTAGAAAACCCAATCTTAGTGGAAGAAGAGCAACAAGATAGTGGTCCAATCTAGGAAAATCAAATGGGGGAGCAAGTTCAGGAAGTAACATTCAATTATATACACCACGCAGAGGCATTAGTTCAACACAGTTCAAAATGGTAGGACAAGATCCCATGATCAGATTACCATAATTTTAGGGAGAGGCATCAGAGGACCCTGAAAAGCATTTATTCATATGTGAGAAGATCTAGGAAGCAAAGAAGATCATAGATGAGGATCCAAATCTTCCGCAATTAGCTATCACACTAAGAGACCGTGCGTTGTATTGGTACATGAGTCTGGATGCAAACATTCCATAGGGAGTATGAAAGACTATTGCAGACGTGAAAAAACTACTGGTAAACGAGTTTTAGAAGCCAAGATCATAAGACCAGTACATGAATGAAATGATTGAAATCAGGAAGAAAACATGTGAGCCTATTTGGGATATTGATTATAGGTTCAAACGTCTAAAAGGTAAGTTGAAATATGAAATTAATGACATGCAACATAGGAACTTATTTGTGAACTCATTGTTGCCACACTTGAAGTATCCTTTGAGACAACATAAGTTCCAAACTCAGGCAGAGGCTCTGCAAGAATCCCTACAACTCGAAGAGAACCAATATCGGTATATAGATCCAGTAATAGAGGAGTTGAAGGAGGATTTTAAGAATCTGACATTTCAACTTAACCATAATAAGGGAAAGGAGAAAAGAGAAGTTGTTTGGTGTACGCTATGCAGAACATAAGGACATCATAAGAACGAATGTCCAACTTTTGTGTAGTACTTGGAAATAGGGGTGTTGAACCCCTTGCCAATAGGAGGAACATGGTGAGAGATTTTTAAGATGCATGGTAATGATCCATATAATTTTCCAATGATGCATAAGTATAAGAAAATACCAAAAAGTTCATATTGCATTTTTTGCAAATCAGTGGGTCATGATGATAAGGATTTTAGAACGCTAGAACTGATGAGAGAAATAACTTTATAAACTTATAGGGTGAAATAAGAGATGATGATAGGACAAGATGCACCTCAGTTTAACCATGTGCCACCACCATACAACAATAGGAAACCATAGTACAAAAATGCACAGTCACAATACAACAACGAGAAGCCAAAGTATAATCCTGCGTAGTATAACAATGTACCCCAATACAATGCATTGCGAGGAGATCGAGGTGGATACAGAGGTGGAGGAAGAGGAAGAAGAGGATTTGGATGAAGTAGAGGACCATTAATGTGACAAAAATACCAACAACCAGGACATTATGCAAGGGATTGTCCACTTCCACCGACGACATGTATGTATTGTCGTGCAACAGACCATGACATAGAAAACTGCACAACACTCTTGGGAAAGATCCAGGAAAAAAGGAACCAGAACAACCAGAATGTCCAATGGATTTTTGAAGAAGCCAGGGAGGATGGGAAAAACATCAATATAGTCACTCAAGGAGGAGCCAAGATAGGAGCTGATGCAACAAAACAAGATCCAGCTCAACAACAATGGGTCAAGAAGAATATTGAGCCACATAAGCAGTTTGACGCATAGAAAGAAAAGGAAAAATTTAAGGAGGCAATGAAGGAGTTTCTCAAGCATAATGTTGCATCTACATCAATTTCACAGCAAACACAAGACCCACCAATGTACGAGATGCCATCTTCAATGGACCATACCAGTAAAGGACAACCTTTAGAGAAGGTAAGTGCCAAAAATAATTTTCTGCAATCCTTTGTTAAGTTATTGAATGATCCATCATTTGTTAAGGTATTAAAAAATATTCTAGAAATATGCAACACATAGGTAGAAGGGAAGTTATAGAAGAAAACAATCAATTATCTCCATACAAGAAGAAGGAAAAGTAGAGAATTCAGGCTAAATTCCAACATTGGGGATTTCAACATGGGATATATTATACCAGATTTAGTCTCTGAAGTAAATGTATTACCTAAGAAGACATGGCAGTGTATGGGAGAACCCAAATTAGGTTATTCACCTGTCCAGTTGAAACTAGCAAATCAACATAGAGTGTTACCAATTAGAAGGATGAAATGTGTGACAGTAGATTTGGATAGAGTGTGCACTATGGCAGATTTTGAATTGATCGAGATAGTAGATGGCACAACACCTTACCCAACATTACTTGGATTGGGTTGGGAATTTTATAACCAGGATTTGATCAACCTGAAGACACGAAAAATGAATTTTTAATCAGGTGAATATAGAGTTATTGCACCATTGGATCCTTCAGAAGGAGAAAGGTTTGTAGAGGCAACTTGTTTGGACCTGGAAGAAATAAACTAGTTGTACATAACCACTATGTGAGAAGAGGATTATGTCAACCCAACTGCAGATGGGGTACTCAACTGGAGAAGAATTACATCATGTGCTTTGTTCTTAGACACAGGTTTGGAGAATTGGAAACAACGATTACATGAAGTCTCCACAAGAAGGTGCACAAGAATAAACTGCATAGTAAGATGGGTGAGTACAAAGATAAGGAAACCTCCCAATTTTCATGGGCTCAAGGACTTAGAGGAATTATTGATAGAATATGAGGATAAGGTTTTGGAAAATTAATGGCTCTTATACATGGATATTTCACTCAATGCAATACCTAGAAGATGTTGGGGTGCACATAAAGAAACAATTCAAGACTGGTATCAGTGTAAAAAACTATTGCGCATTAGATTTGGTGCATAACAAGGGAGAAATACAATGCAGAAGTATGATGGGTGAGGAAAACAAGTTGAACACTTGGAGAAGTGAAGAACACAATGGAGGATGACACTGCTATAGGAATGGCCTCATCAATTTATTCATACATTGGAAGGGATCCCAGGGAACTGGTACATAGACCAGGAAATGCGCAGAGGCACTACAGAATGGACATGATTACAACATAATTTTGTAGTAACCTTCTCATTCGATCATGAGAACCCCAACATTGATTCAACACTGAAGCTGATAAGGGGACTGATATTTTTTTATGAACCAGAGGTTGAAATCATAACAAAATATCAACAACAGAACATGCAGACAGTCAAAGAGTTACTCACATGTTATCATGTCGAAGAGGAAACACCAAATGAAGATTATCCATGCAAAATTTAGATCACCGAGATTGAAGGAGAGAGAGAGAGAGGTGGACAGTCCATCTCTAGAGTTAGAGGCATTTTCTACACCAATCAAAGTTAATAAAGTCAACATTGGGACGAAGCACAATCCTAAAATGGAAAGTATTGGAGACTACTAGGATGAGCAAACACTAGAAATCATAATGGAGTTACTATGAGAATACAGTGACCTGTTTCCAAAAACCTTTACACATATGAAAGGCATAGCAGGGGAGCTAGGTGAGATGAAGATACCCCTCAAACTTGAGGCTAGAACTTTCAGATAAAGACCTTATAGGTGGAATCTAGTGTATAAGTGAAAAGTGAAAGTAGAAATTGACTGAATGTTGAAAGCTGGCATTATAGAACTAGTAGAGGAATCTGAATGGATCAGTCCCATGGTAGTCAGGAAAAGAAGCAAGGGGGGATAAGGATTTTTGTAGATTTAAGGAAACTCAATGATTCTTTCTTACATGACCCTTTTCCTACCCCTTTTATAGATGAGGTCTCGGAGAATGTGGGAGGCCATGAATCATATTCATTCACAGATGGATTCTTAGGTTACCATCAAATCAAAATAGCTCCAGAAGACAAGTATAGGACTACTTTTGATACAAAATGGGGATCCTACCAATATATAGTCATGCCATTTGGATTGAAGAATGCACCAACTATCTTTTCAAGGGTAGTCATAGCTTATTTTAAGGAATTCATACATCAGTTTCTAGAAGTGTATCTAGATGAATGGATTGTGTATAGTCTTTTGAAATACCATGTAAAATTTTTAAGACTAATGTTGGAAAGATGGACGAAATGTCATATATCATTAAACATCAAGAAAATAATTTTTGATACACCTTTTAGGATATTGTTGGGACATACAGTGTGCAATCAGGGCTTATTGGTTGACCCTGCTAAGATTGCAGTCATTGTGAATTTACCACCACCAAAGTTAGTGTGCCAGTTAAGAGACACACTGGGACATACATGCTACTACAAGAATTTTATAAAGTGGTATGCGTAGATTATTGCACCAATGGAAAAATTGTTAAAGAAGGACACCATATTTCAGTGGAATGAGGATTGTCAGTAAGGATTGGACACTTTAAAGGAAAATATGGTGAGAACACCTATATTAGTATTTCCAGATTGGGAAAATACATTTCATGTGCATGTAGATGCATCATCAATAACACTTGGAGGAATTATAGCGCATCTAGGAGTAGGGGACTTAGACCATCCTACAACTTTTGAAAGCATGAAGTTGTCAGAATTAGAGAAGAATTACAACACCACAGAAAGAGAAGGCCTAGCCGTGGTATATGCACTTCAGAAATCCAGACACTATTTATTGGGTAAACATTTTAAAATGTTCACAAATAATTATTTCCTCAAATATCTAGTCAACAAGCCAATGTTTGGTTTTTTATTATTCCAATAATTTGATTTTGAAGTAGTAGTCAAACTAGGGAAGCTGGATGCAGGAACTGATCACCTGTCAAGAGTAACCAATGGAGAAGAACCTACTAATTTGGAAGACAACTTCCCTTATGCACAACTATTTTTAGTACATATATTTGATGAATACTTCTTTGATATCATTGAATACTTAAGTACAAGAGTTGCACCACGGGAATTTAGTACTACGTAAAAGAAAAACCAGGTAGTCAAAGTTGCAAACTATCAATTCATTGCAAGACATTATACAAGATGGGTGCAGATAACATTTAGAGAAGGTGTGTATTGGAACATGAACAACCAAGGGTTTTATCATAAGCTCATGAAGGCATAGATGGAGGACACTATGCAGAAAAAGCTAACGCGCAGAAGGTATTGCACGCAGGACTATGGTGGCCAACAATTCAGAAAGATGCCAAGGAATATTTCCATAACTATGATGGCTATCAGAGGGTTGGAAAACCTAATAGGAGGGATGAGATGCACATAATACCACAAGTAACTCTGTAGGTATTTGAAAAATGAGAAATAGATTTTTTCGGACCTATTAATCAACTAGCAAGAAGCTCGGGGGCTAGATATATCATTACTGTGATCGAATACTTAACCAGATGGGAAAAAGAAGCACCAATCAAAGATTACAGTGCAGAGATAACAATGCACTTCTTATTTGAGAAGGTGATCACTATATTTGTATGTCCCAGGATTTTGATGAGTGACCAAGGCACTCATTTTATTAATAATACCATCAAGGATATGATTGAGAAGTTTGAAGTCTATCACCAGAGGAGTACACCATATCATCCTCAAACAAATGGGACAATAGAAATGTTTAATAAGATTTTGGAAAACGCTTTGACTAAGATATGAAATGCTAACAGGGATGATTGGGAATTGAAAATACTAGCAGTACTATGGGCATACATGACCACATGCAAGAAGTTGACATGAAAGACACCATTTAGATTGGTGTATGGATAGCAAGAAATGGTGCCATTAGAATTTTTGATACCTAGTATGCATGTAGCAACAATTACCAACATGACATAAAGAGGCATAGTACATGAGAGGTTAAGTATAATAATGGAAATGGAAGAGGAAAGGATTCTGGTAAGATTTACAAAGAATTACAAAAATCAAGGGAAAAATCCTGGCATGACAGACACATTAAAAATAAGAGTTTTAAGGAGGGATACCTAGTTCTTCTCTATGACAACACATTTTTGCAACACCTCAGTAATTTCATAATGCATTGGATAGGACCATATGAAGTAAAGATTGTCGCAGATGGGGGATCTGTGTAGCTATAGGATTTGGGAGGAACATAACTGAAAGGAATGATCAACGGTATTCGACTAAAACTGTACAGGGAAAATTGACCTACTAACTCTTAAAAGTTACAACACAGAAAGAAAACCATGTATATAGTGTACTATAGTAGAAATTAGGAAAGAAAACTGATAAAAAGAAACAAAAAGTAGAAAAAGGAAGACAAAAGTAGAAAAAGAAGGAAAATACAAAACCATTGAAAAATGTGGTGTGCAATAGACAACAAAATCAGAACGACAAAAAGAAAAAGTCACCATGTGCAACATATGGCTAAAAGGAAGTAAACACAACACACCAGTGGAAAATTCATAGCAGAAACGTGCGGCGCACTGAAAAACAACCCAACGGTCAGAAAAGCGAAAACAGTCATCGGGATAAAAAGGCATGAACTGATCATTTATGAAACTTAATGAAGCGTTCTCAAGAAGATTTAAAACAATTTTGACCATAAAATAAGCGCCTCTAAGAATATTTAGGGAATTTATGACACCCCTTATATAACTAAAATAGGGGCCAAACACTACGCATTGTGAATTTACATATCCGCGGAGCTAAGGAGCACAAAGATAGGTGTTGAATAGGTGAATTCAGAGAGCTTAGCAGCCGAATTTCAATTGGAGAAGGAAGAGTTACCCAAGATGGAACCTCCAAAGGTAAAAAAATGTTGGCCCTTGACCAAGATTTGAAGAAACATTGGTCGTGTTCAACCACTTTTGGGACTTCGACATGCTGGTTGAAGATGGAGCGCCAGGCGGAGCTGATATCGCAGGATCTCATGTATTTTGCAGAGTTGTGGACCCAACAAAGGGTTTACTAGGGTTTATGTAATGGGTTATGGGATGTCATCCCATGGGTTTACCCATGATTAGGCCTCTTTGAAAATGTATAAATAAGTAGCTAATCAATGTAAGAAGCCTGATTGTATTGTGTAATTGGCTTAGTGAAAGAAGTAGAAGCTTAGTGTAAGCGATGTAAAGACAATTATTGATTAGCTTAGTGCATGACTAGTTGGCTTTATGCAAGAGTATGTTAATACTTGTGGAGCTAAGCACAAGTATTTTGTAGGTTTCTTTGTGCATAGACGTTGTAAAGTAAGGTTTTGTGCTCCTAAGGAGTTGGCTCTGTGCCTTGACCTGATTTTGGGAAGGACGATCTGGTGCGTAGCGCACAGATATCCTGTCCTCTACAAAGTTTGGCTCTGTGGATTTGTGTACAGGAGCGACTGAATGTAAGAATATTGAATACTAATAAAGAATAAGAAGAAGTTGATGGATGTAGCCCAACACTAGGGTGAACCACGTATATCATGTGTCTTGATGTGCTTTGTGCGATGTGATTTATGTTGTTTATCTTCTTAGTGTTGTTGTTATAATGTATGATGAATGCATTTGATGATGTTGCTTAGTGCTTAATGGTGTTAAAGATGAATGAATTCTAGATATGAGCTAATGCGATGTGCTAAGTGATTGGAAGTGCTTGATCTTTATTATTACTGTGTTGATCTGTAATAAGGGTTTAATCTGCAATGTGAATGAGATTAAAGAACTAAAACATATTGTTGTCTAAGTTCTCTACTAAGAATTGTAATCACATATCTGTGTCCCATATTGGTTGTAGACACTTGAGTCTTGCAACCCCCCTTGCCTCTACCTCGGGTGAGACTTCATATGCTTCGCAGGTGTTGTCGAAAGGGTCGGTAGGTAGGGTTTTGTTGGTGTGCTATATAAGCATCGAACCCTGGGTCTGCCCCTATGCCAAAAGATGGTTCCATTGCCGGGACTAAAACTGTGATTGCTGGGAACTGAAGAAAAGAGAAAGCTCTGTGCGTAGATCTATTTTTGTAGTGCACATTATTCTACTTGACTTGTGAAGCTCTGTACTGAGAAAGAAACCCGATCTGAAGAAAAAAGGGAAGATCTTAAAGCTTTGTGCTCTAGTAAGGGTAAGATAAGTGGAAATTTTTGCTTCGAAAGTATGAATCTAGGTACATTTGATAGATTTTGTCCCAGTCTAAAAACTAGGGCACAGTTAGAAGAAAGATTTGATCTAAATAAATTTGATCTAAATATAGAAAGATATGTTATTCCTATGCATAGAAAGAACTTTTGGACTAATAAGTGGATGTAGGAACCTAGAAATAATTTTTTCAGATTGCAGGTCCAACACTGTGATCCCAGTGCGCAATACAGGAGAGGTTGGGGATTGTTTAAAAGAAAGAGAGGATTGACACTATGTTATAACTGTAGAAGACTGAGACATGTTGCTAAGGAATGCCCTATCACAGGTCCTACTTGTATTTGTTGTAAAGCTATTGATCATGAGGTTGAAGATTGTCCAAGGATGATTGCTAAAGTTGAAAAGATGAACATGAGACAAGAAAACTATAAAGAAGGTCAAGAGACTAAGGATATGTTAAAGAATCATAAATAAAAAGAGTCAGAAACTATGTTAACACAGTTAAAAGAAGTAATGGATGATCACAAATACATCAGTTTACCAGAGATCCTGAAAGAAAAAAAACACGTAGTTACAATAATAGAAGACTTCGACATAGACTATGTATTGGATGAAGAAACAGACGTGAATATTATTCCAGAAAGAACTTGGGAAATTTTGGGAAAGCCTACTATGATACTTTCATTGGGAATAATAGGCTTGTTTAAAGGAAAGATGATAACCCTATGTGGAAGAATTACTAATATACCTATGATCGCGCATGAAACATTGACTGAAGAAGAATTTGAAATCATTGAATTTGTTGAGAACAATGCCCCTTTTCCTATTTTGTTAGGAAAGAATTGTATTGAGAAGGATCAGATCAGAAGGAAAGCAAAGGAGGAAGCTACTAAACAGAAAAAGCAAGAACTAAGGAACTTCATAGCTAGAAGAATAGATCATCTGATAGAAGAACGAGAAGTTGAGTCGAAGCAGTAGAACAAAAGAGAAGTAGTTGTCAAAGTTGAAAGAACACGGGAAGGTGTGAAGGACCTATCCATGCAAGAAGAAAGTATGTCCACCCATGAAGTAGTAAACAAAGAAGCATTACCTTTGAACCCTTTGAGATCTCATCAACATCACGAAGTTACTATGCTAAGAGAAGATAAGAATAAGAATGGAAAGAGGAATCCAGAGACTTAGATGATAGGAAAGACGACAAGGAAGCTCAGTAAGAATAAATCCAAGTTAGCAAAACTATAGGAATTTCCAGAGAAGACTTCGCAGGAGGCAGATCTGCAGAACTTGAACCTCACCAAAATAGTAGAATCACGCAGAATGGGACTTCACCATGACGAAGCTATATGACTATTGGAGGAGCCCCGACCATTAGAATGACGCCCCAAAATGTCTAGAAAACACAGTTATGAGTAAATGGACCATTGAGACAGTGCCATAACGAACAAATTCACATTGATTGAAGCATTCCTGCCTTTTGGAGGAATCTGTTACGACGCTTTCTTATTTAACTCGTCGAATGTTGCGTTGGGACCAATTTTTGTCACTCGTGACTATCCAAGCTACCGGAGAATCTATTATATATCGTGATGTGATTTCTATACCTCGCCATCTATTTGATTACCTCTCTTGTCCGTTCGCCTACCCGATCTATTTGGTTACAAGTGTGAATGTTGGGTGAACATAGCACGTTAGAGAAGTTTGTGGAGGCGATTCTCGTGGATCTCATGGATGAGAGAGTTATTTCTATAGGAATACAAGCATCATTGACTGGGGGACTGGAAGCATCCCCTTTGAATGGATTTCATTCTAGCCAACCTGCGACTGAGAAGAGAAGCATGCACCATGACGATCTGGCTAATGCGAAGCAGATCCTGTCGGTCTTGCCAGAATATATACCACCTCTGGATGGCGTGGTTAACCATGACAGTATCCCATGTGACTTTGAGTACATGTTGATCACTGCATACATCCCAAAGGGGATGCGCGTAGTTGGACCCCAGTTGGGACAGATCCCAGCTCTGAAGAATAGCGATTTCAACCTCGGAGACAGGAAGAATTACGCGATGCTCATGCCCCATAGGTATTTGATGAAGAAGACTGAGAAGAAGCCACACATAGTCTCCCAGTCGTGGATTAAGGATCTCGCATAGTCAATGATATTGAATGTAATGAAGATCCCTCACTTGTTTCGACATCAGGAGGTTAACGCTTGCATTAAACTCCTCCTGTCATGCTACCAAGAAGGATATCTGTGGCTCGACAGCCACATTACTGTGGATTCGACATTGATCCACTTGATTACAGGACTAAGCATGCAGGGACCATACCCTCATCATTTTTACCCAGGGACGACTTCATATCGCTCCCTAGCACAACACATAAAGGAGGATTATGGCGATGTAGAAAAGGGAAAGAGATGCTACAAGGTAGCCTCCATCAGGGATGGAGTAGTGCACCTATATTGTCATCTTATAGCTGGCAAGATATTCAGAAAGAACCGTCTAACATAGGTCACTGGGTTTGTAGTAGACCTTGCAGGGAAGTGCGTAGAAGGAATGCAAATTAATTGGGTGAGTTACCTCGTCAATGAGTTGGAGAAGGACTACCACAAAGCGCAGGATCAAGGGTATGAATTCCATTTTATATGGTTACTTGTATTAATCACATTTGTCACTTGGCAGATGCCATAAGGAGTGACATTCCCAGAATTTGAGCCATTGAAGTTGTTGGCTGCAAGTTTATCCACCTTGTGGTATACAAATGATATGTCGAAGCAGTGGCAGTCGAGCGTTGTGTTCCACACCTACTACTTGCAACTAAAGCATGCTATTGAGACATTTCCACGCATGACACTGAACACATTGCACCAGTATAGACCACTCGCAAAGCTCCACACAGATCGACACTTTATCTACATCAATGCGTACAGGGGTGAGAGCAAGGAGGAGTTGCAGTCCTATTATAATATGATCGACGAAGACATGGAGGAGATCACCAAAGAATGGCCGAAAGAGTTCCTTGTACTGGTTGAATATTCAAAACTCTTCGACCCTGACATCATAGGAAGTCCCTTGGTCACCCAGGTCGAGCATGAAAAATAGACTAGCGTGAAGAAAAAGAATAAAAAGGAGGAATTCCAAGACATAGAGACTGACAACACCTAAGAGGAAAGTGTGCCTGATTCAGCTACAGGAGGAGGAGGAGACGAATTAAATGGAGAAGGAGGAGGGGATGAAGGAGAAAATCAAGGAGAAGGCAGAGCTACACTGCCTCAGGATCCCCTTATTGGAACAAAAGCTTCACAGAAAAGGAAGGCTTCTCCAGAGAAACCTTCGGCAAGAAAGAAGACCCGTGCCAATAAACCCCAGTTGAAGAATTTTCTCACAGAGGACGATGTCAGTCTAATCATCCTAGCCATCGAATATGCTTCAGAGGATAGCTTGTAGAGACATGGAGCAAATAAGGATATGTTGTATGAAATAATAGAGAAGGAGTTTGTTAGGGTCCTAACCCGCACATAGGTAGAACAATATATTTGGATGTAATAAAGGTTAATATTAATAAGGCCTTTCCATAAAATAGAATAAGGTGGATGTAATAAGACCTAATATAAGCTTCCACTTCTAGAAGGATATTCCTCTAGATGCTTCTTTTGATAGACATATTTAGTATAAATAGGAGTCGAGGGTATGAGAACCCTAGCTTGGATATTATTATAATAGAGCTCTGCTCAACTGGAGGTTGCCCCCTCGAAGAGGCCTGTGAACATTGCTTTCAGTATCAAAGTGTTATTTATGTTGTTATTCTTATATCATTTAAGTGCTATTGTGGTGATTTTTCTGGTTATATTACTGTTATTCTGCCATTACTAGCATTTTATTTATGTTCTGCATACTTTTTATATCTGGTATATTACAAGTGGTTTCAGAGAACTTTCCTTGGCATAAATTGTGGGTAAATTTGTTTTTCAGGGTAGAGACGTATTTCGATGTCTTTAAGCCACAGAGATCTGTCGTTACACACATAAACCCATGGTTGTGGGATTCATACACACAGGAAATGCAAGTGGTACTTAAGTGCACATATGTTGACCACCCTTGTAACCCCTGTTGGTACCCCTTTGAGTGGTAGCACATCAGACAACACCTATGTATAGATTGACCTAGATTACCTGAAGCCCTCTTTAGATGAATTGATCAGCCGCCTGACTGCTATAGTGCCACCGAGAACAATACTCAGGAAGATACTCTCTAGTACCTGGGTAGTACGGTAGTACGGCTAAGGGTATGGTCTATCCTCCTTAGTTAATGCCCTGAGATATTGGGTCGAGTACTACTGTTGGACCCCACACGTATATCATAGAGCTATAGCACAGGGAAAACCCTTGTCTGTAGAACCCTTGAATACCTAACCCTTCGGGGATAGAAAAATAAACAAATTAAAACAGACAAGATCTATTGTCGCGCAACTGTATTCGGGTTGCCAAATCACTACACATTTCTTCCTGGTTAATCATTTGGGCATTTCATCACTGCAGTATTTTCCAGACCAGAGTCTGAAAAAAAATTCACCATTATTTGAGACCTATTCCATTGGATTCACCTCTTCTCCCTTATCACCTTCACACATATCATTTTTCGGCAAATTTTTTGACCCCCCTCACCCTTTTTCGGTTCCCTTGTCCTCATGGCCCATACCTATAGCCAAGAATTGGAAGCTCTCTTCAATACCTTGCAATCTGGTCTCAACGATACCCAACAAGAAGTGAAACAACTCAGTGCCAATGTTGCCTCCATCAATACAACCATGCAATCCTCAATGGAGGAAATTAGACAAGAACTAACCACCCAGCTTGAATCTATCTTTTCATCACTCTGCACCAAACTGCATATCCCTATAGATGACCCTTCCTCTGACTCACCTCCACATACTGACGATGAACATTCTTCTCATTCCCATAACTTTCAACACCATCACTTTGAACATGACCTACACCTTCCGCGGGTGGATGTGACCAAATTTTATGGCTCAGACCCCACTGGTTGGGTAACCCAAATGGAACATTATTTCTCTTTATACGACATTATAGATGACTTTTCCAAACTCTGGTATGGTGTTCTCCATCTAGATCAAGAACATTGGCAATGGTGGAAATGGAGAAAAACTTCATGTCAAGGGTATATTGCTTGGACACAATTTGTGACAGAGCTTTATGAATGCTTTGACACTGACACCAACCATTTGGGTCATTTGACAAAGTTGAAACAATCAGGAACAGTGGAAGACTTTATAGCTTCCTTTGAGTGCCTAGCTTTTTGGACAGAGGGCATGTCTGATGCCTTTTTCCGAGAGTGTTTTATCAGTGGCCTCAAGGATGAGATTCGGGCCCATGTCCTCATGGCTCGGCCTGAGAGTTGGGTGGAGGCTACTAAAAGAGATAAAGAAGAACAACAGGTTGTATCTTCTCAAAACCGAAAACCCTCCTTTAACCCTCGCCCTAAACCCGTAAATCCCACTACTCCCTCCGCTCCACTAAATATCCAAAAATTTACTAGGGATGAAATGGATGAATGCCAACTCAAAGGCGTTTGTTATAATTGTGATGACAAATATTTCCCGGGCCACAAGTGTAAGGAACAAAATATTTTTATGGCCATCTCCGAGGATATTTTGGAAGAGGATGTTGAAACTCCCCTTGTGTCTGAGTCACCTGAAACCACTGACATAACCCCTCCCTCAGACCCTCCCGAAGTAGAACTAATCATTTCCCTCAATGCTCTCACTGGCTTCTCTGCTCCCCAAACCCTCAAGCTATTCGGTTACATCAAGCATCGAAAGGTCATCATTCTGGTTGATAGTGGAAGCACCCATAATTTTATTCATCGCCGCATTGCCCAAG
>SNQJ01S0002555.1:77183-89348 GCA_010110895.2 Picea sitchensis | reverse complement strand
ATGCATATCCTTTGCAAATTTTTGGCTTAACCTGTCATCAGTACTTCCAAAAATAATATCATCAACATAAACTTAAATTAATAAAATACTATCTTGAGTTACCTTGATGTATAGGTTGTTGTCTGCACTTCCTCTTCTAAATCCCGTCTGTCGTAGATATTTATTTAGTTTAGAGTACCATGCTCTTGGAGCCTATTTTATACCATACAAGGCCTTCTTCAATTTTCACACATAATCTGTGTTTTCTAAAAACTGAAATCCTTATGGTTGTTCAATGTAGACTTCTTCATCCTTTGCTTCTTCTTCGTAAAGTTGTTCGACTGAATCATTTTATTCTTCCTTTGATTCTCGCCCATCTGTTTCATCAATTGTTACATTGATGCTTTCCACAAATTTGTTCAATATCATATTGTAACACTTGTATTCTTTACTTGTACTTGAGTAACCAACAAATACTCTTTTGTCCACATGAGAGTCAAACTTTCCCATTCTATCATCTTCTCTTTTGATGTAGATTTGCTTCCAAATACTCTGAAGTGCTTCACATTTGCTGGTCTTCGTTTCCATAGCTCGTAGGGAGTTTTTCCATTGTTTTTTCTGAGCATTACTCTGTTTTGAATGTGAACTACTGTGTGCACTGCATGTGTCCAAAAAAAATATATGTCAATTTGGAATCCATTAGCATTGTTCGAGCCATTTCCTGTGTAATTGTCATCCATTATGATAATGTTCCTTTTCCTCTGAACCAAACTATGATTCCATTCTCTCATCCACTATCATATATCTGTCCAAACCTGCTAAGTGTTTTTACGAATCCATCTTTTTCCATACTGTCCAAGACTCTACTGCACAACTGTCCATAATGTTGACCCATTTATCACTATACTATCATGAAGTCTTCACTACTACAACTGATTAATCTATCAAATTGTACTTCTTCTAACTGACTTCTTTGAATCTGTCTACTCAAAATATGCAAGCTTCTCGAAGGATGGTTCTTTGGTCTATCACAACTATCACATAGACTCATGCTGTCTAATATTCATATTACCTGGGAGTATCTAAGCTAGATGGCTCAGAAAAATTCCTGCTCTGATGTGTATTCATTGTCATCTTCATTGGTAGATTCATCATCTCTCTGAGCTCTGACTTCTTTCTTTCTGTCTTTGGATTCATCTTTCACTACAATGCTTGAAAGTACAATATCTTGAACCTGTTCCTTATTTACATGTCCTTCTTTTCTTTCAGTTATTTTACAAACCTTTTTGTATCTGACATCTTTCTCTATAGAATTTTCTTCATCTCATTTTATTGTCAATCTTGTGATCTCTGGGACCTGGTATTTTTTCACTTGTTCTTCATGTTTTCTTATCCATACTTTCTTATATCTGATATCAGTGTTCTCTTTCATGGAAGTATCAATCATGTTTCTACAATCACTAGATATGTGTCCATAGTTATGACATTTGTAACATTCAATGTTACGTGGGGCCACATATGCACTTCTTGCTTGAACATTTCTTTTATAATCCCCGCAATATGAAACCTTATGTCCAAAATTAGTACAATAAAAACAATGACCATAAAATAAATTTGCATACCTGGGAGTGAATAATCTTGTTTGTGGTGTAGTCCTTGTGAATTTATTCCTTGACTGATCATGATCATGATTGAAGCTTCTTGGTGGCTTGAACATGGATGGTCTTATTGAAGATGTATCTTCAATATTTTTCTTAGTTTCTGGTTGACCATGATTCCTTCCTTTGAGTACTTCTACATAACTCTTTCTGTTTTCTTCATTCTTCTTTTCTAGCAACCTAGAGTGCTTCTCTTCATTCTCTATAACTGATGTGGATGTTTCTGTCTCTTCAACATTCTTGTTGAGCTTGACGATTTTAATTCTCAATGTGACAACTTCTTCTTCAAGCTTCTTAACCTCTTCTTCTTTCTTCATTATCTGAGACTTCGTGATTTCTTCTTTTCTTTTCACTTCTCCAAGCTGAATTTTTAATGTGATTATTTCTTCTTCAAGTCCTTTCTCTTCTTGACCAAACTCTGCCTCAAGATGGTTTAGATCATTTGTTCTTTCCTTAAGATGATATGTCAATATATTCTATCTCATTTTTGCTTCTTCCTTCTGTGCTGCTATGTTGGCTTCCAAATACTTCTTTTGATATTCAAGATTTTCTTCGATCTTTCTGGCTTCTTCTAGCTGAGTTATTAAGTTCTTGACGACTTGTTGGGATAATTCAAAAATGTTAACACTTTCCTTTTGTTTCATCAATTGTTTCTTGAGTGACTTGCTTTATTCTCTTAGTTCATCTAAAGCACTAATCCATTCTACTTCATAATTGTCTTCCTTTTCAATTAATTTTTTTGTCTCATTTCCTTCATGGCATTCTATTTCAAGAGTTTGCATTTTTCACAATTAAAGAAAAACAACATACCTCTGGTGATTATGTACTCTTCATCTTTTGAATCTGTTTGACATGGTGAACATTATTCTTCTTGATCTGTATCTGCATATTCTTTGGCATTTTCTGAATCTGCAATGGGTGAAGAATATATGTCATGTAACTTATCCCAAAGTTCTTTAGCTGATGAACATTTACCAAACTTTTCTCTTACCGGATTAGGTACTCTTTCCCAGATGAAATCCATTTCTATTTTGTTATTCTTCTTCAATTCATTCTTGGCTGCAGTCTTTGCCCTTTTTGAACTATCATATCCTGTAATGAATGATATCCAAATATAATACCCATGTGCCTGTAAAAATAATTTCGTCCTTCCACTCCATAACTCATACTTTAAACCATTATGACCATTAAACAATGGTACTCCATTCTCAGAATAATCCATAATCTCCTTCTAGTGGTTAAATTGTTTCCTAAAGGAACCTGGCTCTGATACCAATTGTTGGATTACTGAGAGGGGGGGTGAATCAGTAATAGAGCAATTTGATCATTTTTAACCATAAAATGCAAGTGCTAAATCAATGTAGAATTATCATCCAATAGTTGTAGAGTAAATAAATAATGAACAAATGAGAAATCATACACATACACAGTACAACAGTATTTTTACGTGGAAACCCAAAGTTGGAGAAAACTATGAAATGATTTTTCTTATATGTCTTTAAGAATTACATTCATTGGAAGGACCAACTTCCTTTGTTTTCCAGCTGCAACTGGAAGGAGTCTCCAACGCCCTAGTTTCTCAGGCTACAACCTGAGGGAAGCTCCAAATCCCCTATTCTCTGGCTACAACCAGAAGGAGGCTACAACCAGAAGGAGGCTACAACCCCCTATTTTCTCAGGCTACAACTGAAACATGGATACAACCACCTATCCTTTCCCCGTCCAATTGCCTTGATGTATAAGTAGAATGATTGAACCACTGTCACACTATCACTATGAGATATACTATTATAAACTTGTACCAATCAAACTGCACCAAACAACTTGTACCAACAAACTGGAACATGCATCAACCATGAATCAACCTATACCGCAACCTATAATCAACATGTACCATAAACAAGTGCATCAACCATGCACCAACCCTGTACAAATAACCTGTCACAATAACCTGTCCAAACAACCTATCCAAACAACCTGTAATCAACCTGTACCATAAACAAGTGCATCAACCATGCACCAACCTGTACCTCAACCTATACCATCAATGATTGCATCAACCATGCACCAAATATGTACCAATCATGAATCAAATGCACATAAACTATGACTCATCAAGATGTACCAACATCATCAACTATACACCTCTTGCATGTGCCAACTCATCAACTACTTGTCTCAACCATGTACCCAACAGGTACCTCAACCAAAATCCCTCATAAATTTCATCATACAAATATGATTTGTAACTTTCTAATAGACCTAGTGTATATGATCACATAATTGCAAACCTTCCTTAACTTTAACAACAAGAGACTAGCATTTTCATCAAACTTTACTTTAGTCTCACATGACTAATTTTGGATTAGTCAACAACCCTAACTTGAAATAATCATAACTATGTACCTGTAATGAATAAAGATGTGAAAACAGTACAAAATGTTCTTCATTTTTGTTTATGCAATTCCTCCAGGTTTCACTACTTGGAACCTCTCATAAAAGGATTTATAAAAAAAATGGCATACCTTGTTGAATTCTAGTTTATTCTAGAGAGTGAACTTGTAGAGCGTTCCCATCATGGAATATTTGTTGTATGGATCTAAAAATGGTACACAGAATACTACAGACTGTACTATAACCAATACATTTGGTATTACTAAATTTGGATCTGTCATGAATAAGTTATGACGTTTTTACCAAAAACACCTATTTTAGACTAGTTTAAGGACTAGCCACAAACTCTATTTTCCACGGAGCGTAACTCCAAAAATACAACGACCCACAAGATGAAATTTTGATCATAGTTACTTGGATATATTTCCTCAAAGGCCTCCCAATTTCACGGTCTGAATCATTCTAGAAACAACTTTATTGTGAAAATGGTGAGATTACCTATAAATAACATACCTTAGAAAGCATCATCAAAAGAATTTATCCTCCCTTGAATTTTGGCCTCTGAAATTCAGCTTAGATATACTTTGGTTACCTTAGTCACTTGTAGATATTCAATATGTTCAAGTTTGATTAAAAATTAGATACCCTTTCCTCTTATTTATACTTTCATGTAGCTTCCTCAAGGAGTTACCTTCTAACCATCTTAACCCACTTTCCTTATTTTAGGGCTAACCCATTTCTAACCACTTGTCCACTTGGTAATTTCTCCATTAACTGTTTTATTTAAATAATATATTTTGTATCCACTTTGACTTATAGTACACTCATCACTTCACTTTATTATTTAAATTATCTTCTAACCATCTTAACCCACTTTCCTTATTTTAGGGCTAACCCACTTCTAACCACTTGTCCACTTAGTAATTTCTCCATTAACTTTATTATTTAAATAATTTCTTTTGCATCCACTTTGACTTATAGTACACTCATCACTTCTATTTATTATTTAAATAATTTCTTCTTTGCAACCACTTTCACTACTTTGACCTTTTGGGGCTTCTAGATGACTCATGAGGGTTCTCCAACTTCACATGGCCATAATTCTCTAACCGTGAGGAGTTATGTGACGTTACACATACCACTAGAAATGGCATGAAATGTAATTTCCAAATAGAATAGTCTTACCTAGAAATATATCAAAACTCATACCATTATCCATCAAACAAACTTGGGTCCATTACCCAAACCTTTGTGCTACCGGAATTTGCTACCGAACTTTCTTCAAGGGTTGATATCAATGACAACCAACCCAATTAGTCAACATTAATTTCCCTATAAACATGTCAAACATATAACAAATGATAAGATTCCATAATCCTGTGAACCTCCTCAAGAAGGGAAAGACGTTGTAAATTGTGGCACTGCTATGATTTTCTTTCCCATTTAAGAACTATCATTGAATCACCTAAAACCTGTAAATATTTGAACCCCTTTTCCAAAGAAAAAATAAGCACAAGATTAAAAGATAATAGTTCGTCAAAATTGTTTGTTTCCCTTCCAAAACCCATTTACATTTTNCAAAGTAGGTTGTTGTTTTGAGAATCCCCATCGAAAAAACACCAAGACTTTGATTTGTC
Organism: Picea sitchensis; assembly: GCA_010110895.2. Classification (NCBI taxonomy): domain Eukaryota; kingdom Viridiplantae; phylum Streptophyta; class Pinopsida; order Pinales; family Pinaceae; genus Picea; species Picea sitchensis. Next base: position 83,680 of record SNQJ01S0002555.1, on the reverse strand, counting down.
TATCTGTATCTCAGCCAATATTATCTTAGGGTGAATATATTTTTTCTTGAGGAAAGAAGGAGAGAATACTTAAACCTTGTACAACTACATAATCGGGTGTTGTAGATTTATCTTTGAAAATAATATTATTCTATGCCATCCAAGTGCCCCAACATAGAATTAAAGGTACATATTTTATGTTTTGAAAGGAGGAGTTGGAAACCCAGGACTGCCACGCTTGTTCCACAGTAGGGCCACTCCAAATGCACACTTTGTTTAAGGATGATGAGGCCTCCTTCCAAATATGAGATACAAAAGGACAGTTTAGAAAGAGAAGTAGGGTCGTCTCACTACTAGACTTACATAAAGAGAATCACCCCGACCCTTCTATTTCTCTGTTCTTCATTTTATCCCATGTTGGAACTTTATTCACAATTAGACAACACATAAAGATTCTTGCGTTGAACGGGCACCAAACCTTCCAAATCCCTTTCCACCACCAAAGGGGATATCTTAAATGTTTTTCCACATTTAACTGGATATATCCAAGCTTTGGGGTATAGATTCCTAATGGTGCATGTTTCCATATCAACTCATCTTCATGCTCAAGAATTCTGATATGAGTTGATTTCAAGGCACGGGTGTAATCTTTCCATTGTTTGGGATCCTCCCCAATAAATCCAAAGTGAGCTTGTCCAAGCCACTCTTGAACCCAAATGGTGGTTCTAGTGGGATCAACAACCTAATTTAGTTGAAAGAATTGTTGCCCTTGAAGACTCTGAATCACGACTGGATTTAGTAAATGAGATATTCTACTCCTAGGCCATGGGTCCGCACCAAGGTGGACCTTATGACCATTTCCAAACCACTAAGTGAGACCTTCACCAACTAATTCAAATGATTTAATTAAATCCTTCCAAATTATGGAACAAATTGACCATTGATTCAAAGGTAACGTGATCCAATCCAAGACATAAATCCGATGAATGTATTTTTGGGTAACAACATTGGTCCAAAGATTAGAAGTGGATATCAGTCTCCAAATTGATTTTTCCGCAAGTGCCTTTGAAAAGGGAAAATTATTCTTGTAACCCCAACCTCCCAATGCCTTGGGTACTACCATAACCTCCCATTTTACATAGGGAATTTGTTTTCTCATGCATACCTACCCACAAGAATTTAAAGCATAATCATCGAACCTTTTCCAGAGCCCCTTTAGGGATCCAGGATAGATACATCCAATACACCCATATCACTTACAATGTTGATTTGAATAGAACTAATTGGACCGCTCATGAAAGCCAAAGGAAGCACCATACCAATAACCTCTTTTCCAAATTTTCCAATAACCAGTGCCAATCAAATTTTTGCTAACAATTTGGTTTTATATGGAATCCCAAATATTTCATACCCGATTCCAGATATTTAACATCGAAAGGAAAGAGAGATTTATAAAAATTTATCTCACCTTCCACCATTAGATTGACTGATAAGTTTCTCTTTCCTTCATTGATTTGGATACTCGTCGCCCCAGAGAACTTATTCATTAAATTGTATAAAGCCTCCTCGTTACCCCTTTGTCCATCACAAAAAACTATCACATCATATACAAAAAGTAGATGTGATAGATAAAGGGTTGGTGAGATTTGAATTCCCTAAAAAATACCATGGTATTTTTCAAGGGATAGAGAATCACTTAATCCTTCAACCACCAAGAGAAAGAGTAATGGGGATAAAGGACATCCTTGTCTTAGGCCCCCTCCTGCTATGAAGAAATGGGAGGTTGATCCATTAATGAGAACCACAAATGATGTGGATGTAATGAAACTCATAACCCAATTGATAAAAGGAACCTCAAAACCAACATGAGTGAGGAGCATGTGAATATAAATCCATATCACTCAATCATAATCCTTCGATAGATCAATATTCGTCACCACCCACTTTCATTTTTTCATCTTAATGTTGTGTATTACCTCCTGTACTACCCCAATAGTTTCATGTTTCTTCTAGCCTCCTAGAAATCCAAATTGTTCTCTAGAAATGGATGAATATAGTATGGACTTCAGTCTTCTCACAATTATTTTTCCCACTATTTTATATATACAATTACAAAGTGAGATCGATCCAAACTTCTCAAAAGATTGAGGGTTGTTCATTTTTTGGATAAGTGCAATGAAGTTTGACTTTAAAGGAGCATGTATAAATCCCTCCCTCGATTCCTCCACAACCTGTAAAATATCAATGCCCATCAAATCGTAAAAACCAAGGAAAAATTCAACCAACCAACCATCTATCCCCAAGATTTTGTCCTTCTGGAAGCTATTGAGAACCTCCTTAAGTTCATATTATGAAACTTCTTCCATTATATTTCTTCTTTCCTCTTCTTTGACGAAATGAGGGAAATATCCCGCCACTCTAACTATTTCACCCAAAGTAGCCCTACTATAAGCCTGGAAAAGTGTTTTAAAGTATTGATTGCCAATATTTTCCAAACCTTCAAAAGAAGTCACATCCCTCCCCTGATTTTATTTTAAAATCCATATGGTATTTGATAATTTAATTCCTTTTGCATAGGATTGAAAGAATTTTGTATTTTCATCACCATTCTTCAACTAGGTACCCATGATATTTAGTCTTCAAGATGCTTCCTTTTCCTCCAGGAGCTTTCTCTTCCTTTTTTTTCTAGATGAATCAATGCTTCCCTTGACTTTAGAGAAATGTAACCTCCATTTTATGACTCATATATGGAACTTAGGGCTACCTCAGTATCCAACAAAAAAATTTCATAAATTTTTCTTTTTTGAGAATCCCATTGCACCATTTCCTTCTTTACTATCTTGAGGTTTTCCACAAATTGAATAGTTGTTGATTCCTCTGAACTTGCATTGAAAGGGACCTAATGATTCTTGAACAAATAAATATAACCTTCCTCCTTTATCCATTTTGAATTAAATTTAAAAGGTATAGTTGGTTTCCTCAACTCCTTTTCCACCTCCATTAAGATGGGGTAATGATCTGACTCCCCTCCTAAACCAATCCATTTCCTAGTCTGTAGATGTCCCTCTAGAAGTTTTTGAGAGACCAAAAAATGGTATAATATTTTTTCTATTATTTCCTCCCCTACATGCTTATTTCTCCAAGTGGTATATAACCTGACTAGGGAAACATCCATTATCCCTTTGCCCCCCATCAAATTTGAGAAGAAGCCTACTAAGGGATCTGATCTTTCTCTGGGACCCCAAACTTCCCTAGAACCCAAGGAGAAATTTAAATCCCCTCCCAAAATCATATCCTATGAATTGAATATAGATTTGGATAGAAAGTCTTTCCAAAATTGGGTTCGTTCATTATAGGGGGCATATATGTTTATCATTGTATATTTCATCCCCCATTCTGAGGACTACACATCAAATCCTATCATAGACTTGAGTCCCCATATATTTTTAATCTTCACTTTTTTTGGGTTCCATCCCATTACCAATCCCCCAGAATGACCATTAGCATCGATACGGGTGAAGCTCCAATATTTTAAAAGTGTTTCAAGAAGATGAGAAACATCATAATTACTCCCCATAGTCTCCTGAAAGAAAATAATTTATGGATGGTTGGAGAAGGCTAGTCGCTTAAGGGTCAATTTCTTGGATAGGATCACCACACCTTTGCAGTTGAAGGATAGAAAATTCATCGGTTAACCCCCCAGGGGATGAATATCCTCTAAGTGCCCCTTTGATGGAATGTAGTTTACCTGCAGCCAAATCAATTAGATCCCGTTTCTAGGCCATAGAGAAAAAGTATTTTCTTCCCCTCCCAGCACCACTAGAAGGATGGGAAGGATTTAATCCAATACCCTCAAGCTCTTTTGGGAGGATGGAGGAAGAGGTAGAAGGAAAATGCCGAGACCTTATTTGATAGGAAAGTGCATCCTCCTCAAAGTCCATTTAAGAACCCAAAGACACAAAGATTCCCAGAAGAGAGTAAGGGAAATGGGTCTTCTCGAGAAGATCGAGAAACAGGGGAAAGATCCATAGGAAGATTAGGAAAATGATCCTTTGACAGAGATGAAATATTTTTTAAAGAGCATGCCCAATATTTCCCCAAAAGAGATAAGTAGTTTATAAGAATATTAATAGTGGGACTAGTGTTATCGGAAAAATTGGTAAGTGATGACACAAACTAATATCCCTAACTTCAACAAGAAATTAGAATAAAACATAGCAGAATACAAGCTTCTCCTTAGATTTCATTTTAATATAAACTAGTTCAATGAAGGATAAATGACATACCGTTTAAACATCGTTTGATTCTCACTAGTGTCGTCCTTTATCCATCCTTGGAGTTATGGGATGTTGAACCTGTTAAGAAGCAAAAAACAACAAAGAGAGAGAACAACGATATATATATTCCAATGAAATCTATGCATAAGATCAAGGAGTTATACAATAAAAATGGAGACACTTTGATAGGGAATAAATGTACCACTGCATTATATTTATGAAAGTGGAGAATACAAGCTATGCCTTGATGTTGTAGGGTCCCTTGCAATGGCCCTTTCCTTCAACACACACACCTTTTCTCCAATGCTTTTGATGAAGATTTTTCACAAATTGAATTGGAAAGCTAAAGCAAAGCTATCACAAGTACAATATTTAGCAGAATTCTTCATGCATAAGCCAACCTAACATTTCCCATGAGATATCCCTCTTTATATAGAGTGAAGAGGGATGGATGAAGAGATTAATGTAATCCCACTAAATCAGAGAAGTGAGTGATATCCAAACTGATCGGAGGCCACCTCATCCTTCTGAAGCTTCCATTCTAGAACCTTCGAGAATTTCACCTTTTTCCTTTGCTTGAGCATCATCACACCATAAACACAAGAAGCCTACAACGACGTTGTAGTCCATTGTAGTGTAACATGCAACGATCAGGGATTTTCGCACCCTAATCATTTGTAAAGGTGCGATGATATTCTTTGGTAGTGTTTTTAAGAAAGGGGAGATGATTATATTTCCTAGGGAGAAAGTCTTATTTATTCAGTAGCTTCAGGGAACAAAGGTGTAAGCAATAAACATATCGTTGGTGATCATGGGGGTGACAAAAATAATGTGTAACAGAATTCCCCCCAAAGTATGAAGTTTGAACATGTGACAGCTGAAATACTTTGTAGAATGTGTGTGTAGAGAACAAGGAGCACATCGGTTAGAAACCTGCAATCAATCAAGCATCTGCATACTAATATACCATTTAATAAGGTAGTCATTCCCATACTCAGAATACAAGTGACTCTAATCATAAGTGTCAAGTGAGTCATGGCCACCAATCTTACACTATGGATCCATGTCATCATGATTCAACATTGTTAAGCCCTAATATTGGCTCATTACCCCTTAATTGGGGCATATTATATTAGTAATGTTATTTTATTTATGTCGGGTTTAGGCCATTAGTTGTAATTATACCTCCTAGTCTCCTATATATACCAAGAAGACTTTTTCATTTTGAATCATCTTGTACTTGAACATTTAAGTGGGGTAAAAGGAGGTTTCCCCCTTGAAGAGGATTATTATCTGAAATTATCTCTTTTTCAAGGCATTGAGTACTTTTTCTGAGGATTTTCTATGCTATATTGATATTTGGTTCTTAACATATGGTATCAAAGCTCAAGGTCTTGGGGTTTCGCTGCTACATCTGAGACACCTTGGAATTTTCACTATAACTTTTTTTCTACAACATTTCAGAAGGAAAGGCTTGGAGGATATTTAGTAGACAGATATAGGTACGTTGGGTTAAAAATTAAGCTCTTGAGGCCTTACAATTTCGGAGCTACAACCTGTACAAGATAGGGTTCTGGAATCATCCTGAACTGAGTCATTGCGGAATTTTCGCTATAAAAAAGTTTCTGTAATGTTTCAAACCCTGAAATCTGAAGTCTTGTTACAAAAATTAGTAAGGAATCTATGGTAAAATGATAATATTTTGGGTCATCTTAAATTTGTAGATACACCCTGTGTAAGATAGGGTATCTGACTAGTCCTATTGACTAGTCTCAAGAAGGTGTTCTAGGTAAAACAATCCTAACTTCTTCCTAGAGTATCCAAATTTCATGGGACTAGTTTCATTGGATCGTGGACAATCTGTAGTATTTATGGTGCAAGTTTCAAAATTATATATCAATTATTTTGTGCGGGGCATGCTATACAAGTGAGATCTCCTGGAAAGGCCAAAAATCAGCAAGTTGTGGGGAAGTTACCATAAATTCCACTTGGCACATCCAATTTTGATCAGACCTATGGCATTGCAGAGAAGAAATATCATAGAACTACATAAAAGAAAGTTTCATACCCAGAAGGGCTGAAAATTGGGAGATACAATAGAAGAAATATTGTCTAGCAGAACCACCTCAAATTCAAGGTTCAAAAGTGATACTTGGCCAACATGCCACCAAAAAAGGGAACTTCTACACCAAATAAGCCTCCAGAAAATCCTACTTGGACTCTTGATGAAGGTGAAGAAAT
>SNQJ01S0002555.1:52955-77173 GCA_010110895.2 Picea sitchensis | reverse complement strand
GTAATTATACCTCCTAGTCTCCTATATATACCAAGGAGACATTTTCATTTTGAATCATATTGTACTTGAACATTTAAGTGGGGTAAAAGGAGGTTGCCCCCTCGAAGAGGATTATTATCTGAAATTATCTCTTTTTCAAGGCGGTGAGTACTTTTTCTGAGGATTTTCTATGCTATATTGATATTTGGTTCTTAACAAACATATCCACGAGAAATACATTGTGGATCTATCCTATAATGACTCAAATTTTGACATAGCCATCAGAAATACACGGTGGATCTATGCGTCAGTACAAAATTATGATTACTCCATTGCAACCTGGATGCATGTGATAGTATCCGGAGTCTTCATGTCCATCGTATTGAAGTACGAATATATCCATGTCATTACAGGTGTCGAAGTCAAACATGGTAGAAACCACTTGATTACCAATCATTAATGGATACCATTAACAAGTGTGAGGGAAGTCACCATTGATGTCAATGACCCCCAATTTAATCTAGTAAAATCCAACGAATGTGAATTAATGAGCTGAAGCCGAACACTTGATGGAATTTTCCAATTAGGGGCCAATGTTGTGAACCCACTATCGAAAATAAGGAAACCTGCCATTGAGGCATGTAGGTTCCAAGGTACTAAATGATTTCTAAGTATAATTCTTGGATAATGAGTAGAAGTCGACAGAAAAATACTCGTCATAGGAGGGCCTTGATGTATCCCCCATCAATGACATGAAACATGTAACATATTTGAAGTAGATCAGAGTATGAAGTGATTCACAACTAACTCAGGGGAGGGTGATATGGTAAGAGTTTGAGGACTATAGATGGCTGACTTGATAGAAGGCTTGTTTAGGTTGAACTTCTCTTGCACATATGAATGACATGACAATTTTCTTGGAAGCATTGACTCAAGGAGGACTCAACATACAGACTTGCATATGATCAAATGAGAGACAAATGGATTTTCCAACCCAGATACAATAATGAATAGGGGTGTCATGTTCAAGAGAGACTTACTTCCACTAACATAGATACATATATACATTTATTTCCCAATTTGCCCCACCATTATGGCGAGTACCTCTTTATTTTTACACAAGATTGAGGAGGATAACATATGCTTGTAATGTAAGCTCATCCTTCCAATGAGTCCCTCAGAGTGTGTTTAACGAACCCAAGGAAGGATTGGTTCAGTCCCATATGGGCCTTTTGATGCTTGTTTTATGAGTCCAAAGAAAGAAAACTCAAGGGTTTTTCATGTTTAGAGAGTCTGAAAAACACTTAAAGAAAATTCCAAAATGTCATTTTTCATAAATTAGTCTGACGAGACCAAAAACTAGATAATATACCTCTCATCAGACGTTTTGTTCAAATACATTTACGAGCATGAAAAGAGCAAGGTCGCTTGGCTATATTTTCATATTTAGGGATTTTGAGAAGAGCTTAAAGGGGACTCCAGGGGGATTCATTTTTTGTATTTCCATTACAAGTCTGAAAAATTGATAACAGTTTACTCGATTACATTCTCATAGTTTTACGAGCGTGAGAAAGAATAAAGACCATGCTCGACGTTTTTTACTGAAAAAACCTAAAATCATATATACATCATATGAGTTTGTAAAAACACACAAAAATGACCAAAAAGGGGGTGATCCATATCAAAAGTACAGTCGCCAGACCTCTATCCTACAATATTGACACTTTGAAAAGTTCATTAGGTTTTTAACATAGCTTCAAAATATTAAAAACTAATTTAATTTTAATTCAAAAATAGTAAAAATAGGTTAATTAAATAGGTCAAAACATGTTTATTTTACCATTTCATTTGTATTTTCACTAAATTAGTGTCAAAACCCTCATTTTCCTCTGATATTCAAGTGACGATTTTGGAGTTCTCCGTAGATGATTTATCGAGTCATTTTTGTGAGGTAGGTGATTTTTCTCCCCTCTCTCTTTCTATAGAAAATTGTTTTAGTTTTAATGGTTAAATTTTGATTTTATGGGAAAATTTCCAAGGGATAGAGCACCTTCAAGTCATCGCAGTCTCTCCATATCGGGAACTACGATGAGCTAGGATCATCGCAGGGGGTGCACTATTTGGGTGCGACAACACCGCACTGTGGTTATCTTGACCCCTGTGACAACCACAACTAAAAAAATAAAAAGAGAGAAAGAACTGGGGAAGCTCCCAATTTTGGATTTTTGATGAACTAATTCATCTTTTATTGTTGTTTGGTAAACTTTCCACAGTTCATAATGCTCAAATGGTGAGAAAGAGAGAATGAAGAGGAAGATTACATTGTCAAAAATGATCCGAACACTGTCATGGAACTCCAGGAGTGCGACTTGCTTAAGTTTTTCAAAGTGCAGGGCATGAGGGCCCAATTGGTTCTATTGGAGCACCTGGTCCGAATATGGGATGTAAATGAACAAGCCTTTCATGTCGGGTTTCATACACTCACTCTAGAGATTGATGACATCTCATTTTTTACTAGATTATCTCGTCATGGGTCTTGTGTCTGTTTCATCACTTGGTTGAGAAAAACAAGGGAACTTGCATGCCTAGTTTGGCCTGCTAGAAAAGAGAAAGGTTAGTGCAAGATTTAAACAATCCAAGCACATGAAATAAACAACTAAACAAACTAAAAACAACTAAGGAAATAAAACTAGAATGCATAAGAAACTTTGAACCAAAAACAGTCAACCAATGACCAAGATTATGCCACCAATGGATAACTATATTAGTTGGAAAAAAACCGTAGAGAAATGAGGGCTTATGAGTCCCCTCTTCCTCCTTGGGAGGGATCTTGAGTTCCCTAATGGAGATCTCTTCTTACAATGATAGAAAAGAAAGAAAATGATGAAGAAATCAATGCCTATTCCCTCAAGAGGTGAGTGGAATGACCTATTGGAATGTTGCTAGAATGCTCCAAGGAGAAAAGAGGATTCTCAAGGGAGGATTGAGGCATCGTAACAATACTATGAAAATCTTAATTTCTTAGTGCACCCATGGCCTCCATTTATAGCATGTCTTCAAGGAAATATTCAACTAGTTCTTAGTGTGAACAAGGGGCCCTTTAGGGAACCCTTTGGTCCTTGACCAACCCCCATTCGGATCCAGCTCATATCTGAGGTCAAATCAAGTTGGGAGCTGGTCCATAAGTGGTTGAGGGTATGAAAAGAACCATAAATGTGATCTTCACATGAGTGCATGTATTTTCTCATAGACATCCGCGCATATGGCACATTGTGCGCTCTACAGGCTTCTTTGGCCCTCACATTGTGCGTGCGCTTCCTTTAGTGAGTTAGTGCATGCCAATTTTTGTCCAATTGTATAGTTTTTGCCTCTTGGAAATGCAATTTTGGTGCTGCAGGTGAAATAATGGTTGTTTGACAGTGCTGTATTTCTGTAACCATTTGCATGCAATGTTGCAGACAAAATTTCAGTGATAACAGATGCCCCCTGATGTGTGAGGTTAGGAGAATACTTATAGTTGAAATACATCAATGTTTCTTCTATTGAGAGTGCCATTATAGGGAAGAGTGTTGATAGGAACTGCAAGAGCGATCCATCGGAGGGAGAGGGGAAACTATGGGAACCAAACCTTTCTCTAGGGAGAAAAAGAAAATCTGTATACAAATGAGGCAGGCATGCCCCATGCTTGTGTCATGTAACTCAAAATGTGAGACAATAACTGAAGTTGTAGGCTGACGTAGATAACTGCAGCACCCTCCGGGGTGGTTTGATAATGACAGATGAAAATTTTGATGGTGAACATACTCTAAAAAGAGGCAAGGATGCCTGTAATAAGTGTCGATGACTTGTAGGCATTGATGGCCTAACAAATTGAGAGGTCTTCAGCTAGTATAAAACATTTGCAATAGTCATGTAGTAAGACCCATCGTAACATGAGATTTTGTTGAAGTTGAATTTTATGGGGGTCAGTGACATCAGAGAGCAATGATGGTTCTCTCTGTGTCGTCTGAGAATCCTCATTGTAAAGGTAATGAGAGTCAAGATATTGTCTCCCTTGTGGAAACTGTGTTGATGTCGATAGAAAGGGAGACGCGACTCCAAGAAGTAAAGGGCTTCATGAAATATATGGAGATAATATTAGGAACTGATAGGGAACATGAATGAATTCAAGACATGGTGAGACTCAAGACTTCCCTTGGTTGGCGGTACATTGTAAGGATGATTGGAAACATCTGTAAAATTGTATCTAGTGTCAGGGGGATGACTAAACATGGGGTTAAATTGTGCCAGAGGCATGACAAAGTGGACAAACTTAGAGATCAATGGTACATGGACTATGGGATACTCGGGGTTTATGAACGATGTTAGAATGAGTAAAGGAGAGTGGATTCCCCAAACAAGGGCGACATGGGTTGCATTGCCAGAAAAATAAGTTCGTCAAGGGAGACGATGAAAAGCTAAGTAAATGCATGAAACAAAGGCTTTTTACAATTACCAAATAAATAAAGAATAATTTGGGAGGAGTGTATAGATACAGAAATGGGTGCCCCAGTGTGAGATGGCTTGGCCTGTGAGGGTGAAAGTTACATGGATAACTGGTGGAGGGTGGGGGCCCCATGGGTGGGTTTCTATATTAGGTAAATGAGTGGAGGGAAATCTGCAGATGGGAAAACTGATTGTGGAAGAAATGGAGGGTTAATGATACTGCAGAGGTGCAGTAAAAATAGAACCGAGATGAGATCACTTGGGAGTCCATTGGGAAAGCTAGAAAAATGATGAGAAGGAGTATGTGGCTTATTCTTGGAAATGTGTAATATTATCAGGACTCCCATCCCTAGGGAGGAAAGCAACATGAGTGTCAAAGTACCAAGGGTAACTATGAATGGGACAACTCATGTGGGGAAGAGTGCTACCAGGTGATAGTATCAAAATGTAGCAGAGGTGATAGTACTACAGAGCCAGATGTAGGGACCCTAAAGGTGAAAGTCGGAGGGTGTGACTAGGATATACAATTGATATTCAGAGGGAATGATTGCATGTCATTGTCGATCATATACCTGAAGGGGATGCTCTGGTTTGTGATGACCAAGTACCTGCACACATTAAAATTGAATACCCGATGTGAACAATATCTGATGATAAAGAACATATAACAATTATTTGATAATTTTGAGCATGAGCATGCGTACCTAGATGTGATATGAGAAACATTCTCCCCTGGGGCTGAGTGTAGATAGTGAACCGGTGAATGTGATTATGTAGATGGCAGGATCCTAATCCCATGGTTGAAGATGGATCAGAAAATAGAGGCTCTGGGCTCTTGTAACTGAGTGTGGAAGTTTGGCAAAAGGGACTATATATGGTTGTGGGGCCCACAATGCTACCTCATTTATACCCGCTGCTATAGTGAATTGACGAGAGTATTTGGAGGAATTTCAGATATTACAGGAGCTCGAGATGACTGATCCAGGAGTTGCGAGAGTTAGGTTAGTGGTCCCATCCTCCCGCATAGTATGTAGTTTCTATTTTTTGGGTAGGGGTCGTATGGATGGCCATAATAAGGTAGGTTTAGGTGTGGGCCCATCGGTGCACAGGAGAAGGAAGGATACCCATGCCCAAATGCATGGGTACAATTATATCTACTGCGCATAATGTGCGACTATGTTGGACAATGTAGGGTCCATGCCAAAATGACTCGAATTTCCCATGACCGAGAGTATCGTGAGAGGTATCATAGGCTATGACGAGATCTCTTTCGTTAAATGAGAAAAGGTTGACATGGAAGTCAAAGGTAGCTTTGGACCATTTTTAGCTGCCTCATTATTCTGTAATGAAGACCAATGATCTTCATCCAGCGACTCCAAGGTCAGAAAGCGATGCTCCATTGGAGCAGTGCTAGGTAATAGCTCGATGGCAGTGCACAATGTGGGAATTTTTCACTCAGTGGGGAGTGTGGATTCGATCCTTTGGATGAGATGAAATGGTGTAAAACCGATGGTAGTTTTGACTGTCGTGCAATAAGCCGATAATGATGAAAACAACATATGATGTCAGTTGGTCTTATGCTTGTTGACGGTACATTGTAGCATGGTTTTAAGGAATTTGTTGACAACCTCGACCTGTCTGTTGGACTGGGGGTGATATGGGGAGGAAAACTCATGGGAGAAGCCTAACTTTGAGGAGAGTTCAATGAATATTTCATTCTCAAAGTGTTTACCATGATCAGATACTAACTGTAGTGGAATTCTGAAATGGGTAATGACGTGGTTGAAGAGAAAATGCGTTGTTGTGTCAGCGGTATTTTTGAAGGTAGGCATGGATTTGATCAATTTGGTAAAGTAATATAATACCACGATGATATACTTGTGTCCATTACTATATGGAGGCTTGAAATTCATGAAGTCTATGCCCCATTTTCGGAAGGGGTTGGTGGTGATGACTGGATGTAGAAGAGTGGGTGGCACTCGTGCTTTGTTTGAATAGAGCTGACATTTGTCGCATCGCTTGATAGCTTGGATGAAGTCATGAAATAGTGTGGGCTTGAAGTATCCTGCTCTAATGATTTTTTGGGTGGGGTACATACCTAAGAGGTGGACGTCGCAAGCACCACTATGGAAATAGTTCAAGACTCTATATGCTTCTTTGGTGGTCAAACATCGATGGAGTATGTTGTCGACCCCATGCCGGTACAAAATTTCACCGATGAGGAGGTACCGAGGGGTGTGATGGCGAATGCTCCAATGATCATCTCGAGAGACATCAGACCCAAACTTCTGTGTCTGAAGGTAGACGAGAAGGTCTCCATACCAGGGGTCATCTGAGGGGATGTAGAAGAGGTGTTCATTGGGAAAATCTATATTGACAGGTGAACCTTTAGCGTCTTAGGGAAACTCCATAATGAGTTTGAAGAGAACAAGTGCTTTCTTCCCTTTGGGAGTTGAGAACTCTAGGTCATTTTCTTGAAGGATGACGATCCATCGAGAAAATTTTCCATTAATCTATCGTCGACTAAGAAAGTACTACATGGGGTTAGAATTTTCCATGACTTTGGTGGTGTGAAGACGGATATAATGATGTAGTTTTTGGACTATGAGGACAACTGCAAGGTATATTTTCTCATCATCATTGTGTTTCAGGGGTGGTCCTGAAAGATTTTTATTGATGTAGTAAATAACATGCTCTCATCCATCATCCCCTAGTTGGACGAGAAATCCTGCTACTGAGATGGCTGAGGTTGATAAGTAGAGGATGTAATCATGGTCATAGTCTGGAGGACTAATCAAAGGGCCATTGTATAGTGCTTCTTTTAAATCATCAAAAGTGGTTTGGGCATGTTCATCCCCTCGAAATGGGATATCATGACATAGTAAGTGAAGGAAAACATGCACGGGAGTGGCGTAATCTGGGACAAATCAACTTATAAAGTTGGATTTTCCCTACAAGCTTTGCAGTTGGTGCAAATTCCTAGGTGGTGGAATTTCAGTGATAGCTTGGACCTTGAGGGGGTCCACTATGTTATCACGTGAAGTTGTAAAGGGTCACATGTAGTTGTTATGGGTCATTCATCCTGATATTTTTGAAGTCTTTAGGGAAATATTATATTTTCACCTACTGGAGGCATTTACAGACTCATAATCCATCTACTAAGACTTTTTTTATTTTTGAGGATTCATTGCATAACACTAAAAAACACAGAGATTTCGTAGCGCCTGGCGCTACGGAATCATCTACACAGACTGTTATGTAGTTGTGCTACCAAAAGGTGCAACAGAATCACCTAGCCAAAGTACACCATCAATACCATCCTACAAACTCAAAAAGAGAAATTTTTTTGAAAAAAACAAAGGTTTTGTTTCATTTTGGGAGAAGTGCGACCCTTCTATCATCATATAATCTTGTTTTTTGTTGAGCAACTTTAGTGCCTTCAATGCGTAGAATGTTTATGACTCTGTTTCCCATTGGTGTAGCCTACTAATCTACAATATGCTGCCCTCTCCCTTTATTTCTCCATATTGTTTATCCACCTATTCAAACCAAAAAATTATATTTTACATTATAATGGGTGCTAAGCTTACACTTTAGGAGTCAAAGTGTGACTTTCAGTGCTAACATTTTTGGCGTCGCTGTCGGGGAAGTATTTGAGCAGATTGAAGAGCTCCCTAGGAAGAACAACATAGATCCAACTCTTGATGGTAGACAAGAGATGGACACAAAAGACTGACTGTATTATCTATGTGGAAAATCCACAATCAGAGACTCCACTGGGGAGGATCTTGTTGTCAGAAAGATGAAGGGGCAGAAGTGTAAAACCAGGTATCAGTTCATTAGTTTTCTACATGAACTGATGTTCTTCTTTGTTAGTTCATTTTTTCTTTTCCCTTCACATATAAAGAGGATCATCTTATTCTTTGTCTATTCAGATGATCATAAGCCTTATTTTACTTATCCATCCTTGCTACAAGAAAATTTGTAGCCCGCTTCTATTGTTGAATTTGGTCTTGAACCTTCACTTCATCCTATTGAGAAGAAAGAGGTTTATATCTCCATCCCTCCTGAACATGCTCATCCTTGTGACCATGAGAATGATGAAATCGATTCAAAACCCTACCAGATCTTATTACCTTCTGCTATTACTCATGAGCCTTGTCACCAACTTGTTAAACCTTGCTTTCAACCCACAAAATTCCAGTCTAGAGTCATACAAAGGGTGTTTAAACCTCTCAATTTTCCATCTCACCTTCATCCTTATCCTCCCAACTTTGTTGAGTATATTCCCCGGTTTACTGGAGAGGATCATGTTTCAACTGATAAAAATTTGGGAGATTTTGCAAATTTTGTTGATAATCTAGAAATTATACATGAAGATGTTGTTATGAGATTATTTTCTAAATATTTAATGGGGGAGGATGTTGTATGATTTAGAGATCTGGAACCTAGTTCAATTGGTTCATGAAATGATTTTTATTTTGTTTTTTCAAAATATTGGGACGGGAACAAGTCTCTTGATCAATACCTCACTGATTTTTATACTTTGAGGAGAGGAAAGGGATAAGTTTTTCCTGTCTTCAACAGGAGGTTCTACAATGTTTATCATAGCATGTCTATTGAAATTCGTCCTATTGAGGTTGCTTCCATGGTATAGTATACAATGGCACAACATCCCAATATATTCCTATACCTCAGATAAGTAAAGTCACCATCCTTGCAACAAATGCTTGTTGATGCAGAGGAAGTGGAGAGTAATCTTCAGGCATGTGTACAACTCTCTTGTCAGATATTGGACAATGTTTTGGATGAGGAAGAAACTGAGGAAGTATATGGATAACTAGGATCTTATCCAAGATTGCAATTGTTTCAACATGCTTGCACATCATTTTCAGATCTTAAATCTTTTTTTGATCTTGAAATTATTAAATCATATTTTTCCATTGTTAAAGATGCAAATGTACATGCTTATAACTCATACCAGCAAGATGAATTTATATATGCAGTTGAGCCTTTTCCTAATTATGAGATAAGGGATGATTTCATTTATGACGAATATCATGAGGAAGATTTTGTAGAAGGTGGTGATATTTCTATTTTAGAGAAATTTGTTGCCCCTCATCATCTTACTGTTGACTTAGAAAATCAGTTAACATTCTTGGCTCATGATAACCTCCTTGATTATATGCTTTTAAAATTTGGTCAAGAATTTAGGAAGGAGCTATAGGAGCATGTGATTTTGTTCTCTTTTTCATCAATAGATGGCCAACAGGGAGAAAGTCAACAAGCAAATAAAAAGGAACATATTTTTGTATCAACATGTATTAATTCTCCCAGTATTGACTTTGTATCTAACAGTTTTAGAGAAGATTTTTTAGAGGATAGTAAAGAGGAGGTTGAGAAATCATATGGTCAATATACAGTTCTTTTTTCTTCTGATAAATTTGACCAACAATTTCAAGAAGACACTACAAATAAGCTTCTTTCCCAAGGAGATAATCAACAGCTAGGAAAATATTTTATTGTCCATGATTGCTTTGAAGCATGTGATAACTATGGGATGTTTCAAGGAGGTCAAGAGAATTACAATATTGTCAACAAAGAAGAGATTATGAAGGAGCATCCTAGTCTTCTAATGCAGCCATAATTCTATCATGTGATTCATGATCCTATAGCCATATACATGGAGTCATACGTTTCAGATTTTCTGAAAATTTCAAATTGCATTATTTCACCGATACTCATGGGTGAGTATGGTTTTATGAACCAGTTTATGTATTTTCTGCTATACTTTTATTATTATTCATTGATTAGTGACATAGATGAGATCATTTCAGTCATCAATTTACTTGAATGGTTACTATGTGAATCTTTGATGCAGGAGAATCGCAAACATCGCAAGCAGCAAGCCAGCGCAAGGACGGAAGACAGCTGGAAAGCACCAGCACACATTTTTTGAAATATTTTTGAAACATTAATGTAATAGTTAAGAGGAAGCACACTTGTAGATTGTAAACAGATCATGAGCGATCTGCTCTCATCTATAGTAGGTGAAGGCATTAATACATAATTAATGTGAGTAGGTAGATTTAAATGAAGATTAGATAGTTTAGAGCATAGGAGGGAAAACTGACTATAGACACCCTGATCTTGTATCATTGGAACATTAGCATGATCAATCGAGCATAGAGAATAGAGAGGAGAAGAAGCAGATAACTATATTTGAAAACACCTATGTACAGAAGTCCTGGATTAATACATGAAGCTTTGATTCGGACTTATGGTATTGTGATATTCTCTGTGTATGTATGTTGAATGCTATGCTTATAGCTACTTTACTTTTTCTGATTATGCATTTGTTTTTATGCTATGTATGAATGATTTCTTGTTGAATGTTTGAAATCTAAGAGAGAGAGTAAGGAATGAGTTTCAATTGTTTCTCAACCTGAGTGAGTAAAATTACTGCAAGGAGTGCAGTGGAGTTTGTCTGCAAGGAGTACGTTGACAAGGGTTCAGAGTTTTTATCTTTGAAAGCTCAGGAGGGATAACATTGTTCTCATTCTCATGGAAGTGAAAGTTAAGCACAGGAGCCATGCAAGGTGTGCACAGGCCGAGTAGATTCTCAAAGTTACAATCTGAGTGAAATTGTTGAAGGACTGTCGTTGCAAGCAGTGCACAGAGTCGAAGAGGTTCAAATACTAGAGCGTATTTGAAGAAGTGCCAGAAGGAGTGCGCGCAGGAGTTATCCCCAGAGTACTTGAGGATTTCAAGCAAGCTCAGGAGGGATAGAGTCTTCGAAGTTGTCGAAGAAAAGCTCAAGAGGGCTAGTGCCTTGAAGTGTTGGAAGGAGGCGTAGCAAATTTTTTTTGCAGGTGGACAAGTTTTGTGAAGGAATAACTTGTTCAATTCGTAGGAGTGTCAAGAAGGAATCAGACGGTCATAATTCTCCTTGGAGAATTCACGAAATTCCTAGAGCCGTCAGATCTTGCAGAGAAGCAGGGAAGTTACAACAAGTATTCTTCAAGTGCAAGCTCAGGAGAAATCGGATCGTAGGATCCAAGTCAACAAGGGCCATTGGATCACTCATGAATTATCACTTCGGGGATTCACGAGTTGAAGGACCGAAAACCTTACACCAAGATTCGCGAAATCGTAAAGTGTGAAGTCTCAATAGGGCAAGAAGTTTTGTTGTGGGGGGTAGCATTAATAATGAGTCAGAATTCACCATTTCGACATTTCAGAGGATCAGAGCTCAAGATATCTATTCCGGGATTCCTAAAATCATGAGATGCGATATAAGTATGGGGAAAGGACATCGTCAACCATTTCGACGGATCGACATTTCGGGTTTCAGCAGTTGGAGAGTCGAGACTTTTATCCCGAAAGTCTCGAAGTCGCAAGTTGCGATAGGGAGTAATGAGGAGTTTGGGATCTCAGCACTTCGGGTGTCGGGATACAAAGGAGGCATCACTTGGAGAGTGAAGTAACGAAGTGCCGAAGATAGGCATGAGAGACATGTGGCAGAACCACAAGGTGGGCCCAGGTGATAGACAGGTGGAACCGTGTTGCCTAGGGAAAGGAGTCAACACTCCGTTCACTTCTCACGTCTTGGGGATTCGTGGAATGAGAGTACGAGAGCTCGACACTGAAACTCGTGAAGCGGCAAGTAGTGAGAGGTGCTAGTGTTAAGCCTAGCCGATGGTCATGCATGGAGGGTGATGACAAGGGGAGGAGCCATACCCATATCAGTACTTCGGGTATCATGAATTCGGTAGATGAAAAGTTGAGAGACTTGGAAGGAGAAATCGCAAAGTCGCAAACTCCGAAGTTTCGATATCGCGAGAAATACGACCACATTGTTTGGTCAGGGGGAGATTGGAATTTGATGCTTCGTGTTTGATCACGTGGGCTCAATTCATAAGGACCTATGGAGAAGCACCATTTTATGTGCGTGGGATTCCCCGAAGAGGAATCGAAGAGTCAATCCGACTCAAGGGTAGGAATTAGAATGATTCTGTAGCAGATCTTGACCCGATGGCCGATAGAGGGTTGGGGGTCTGCATCAAGAGGAATGAGAGAAGACATCAAAATATTCGTGGACAGATGTAGAATTTGTTAGCATTCAAAAGGAAAGAGGCAAAATGTAGGCTTATATCAACCGTTACCCATACCTGAGAGGCCATGGGATGTAGTAAACATGGACTTCATATTGGAGCTGTCGAGAACACAAAGAGGGTTCGATTCAATCTTTGTGGTAATAGACAGATTTTCTAAAATGGCACACTTCATACCATGTTAGAAAACCAGTGATGCAACTCATATTGCGAATCTGTTTTTCAAAGAATTCATTCAACTTCACGGCTTACCAAGGAGCATAGTTTTGGATCGAGACACCAAGTTCGTGGGACACTTCTGGAGAACCTTATGGAAAAAGTTGGGAAAAAACTTGTTGTTTAGTTCAGCTTATCATCCTCAGATGGATGGGCAGACAGAAGTTGTCAACATAACTTTGGGAGACTTGCTGAGGAGTTTGGTGACAGAACACCATAGTCAGTGGGACAACATTCTGCCACAGGAAGAATTTTCTTATAATGATTCAATCAACAGAAGCACGGGGCAGAGCCCATTTCAAATTGTTTATGGCATGCAACTAAGGGGATTTTTTGAATTGAGGGATTTAGAACAGAATGCAACTAGGAGTGCTAGTGCAGAAGATTTTTCCGAGGCAATGAGGGAGCTTCACAGCCAGGTGAAGGAGCGATTACAAAACTCGATCCAAGAGTATAAGCGAAGAATAGATCAACACAGGTGACAACTTCAGTTTGAAGTTGGTGATTTGATCCTTTCACACTTGATAAAGGAAAGGTTCCCAAGAGGGACATATAATAAATTGAAAATGAAGAAAATTGGACTGTGTCAGATCATAAGGAAATTTGGGACAAATGCTTATGAGATCAAATTACCCGATGGGATTGGAATTTCTCCGATATTCAACATCTCAGATTTGTACCCTTATAAAGCTGAAGAAGCAAAAGCAAGTAGTGAACAACCAGAGGTTTAGTGGGATAAACAGATGCCAGTTGCAGAGAAGCCACGGATGGAAAGCATACTGGAAAAAAGAGTTAGTAAGAGGACCAGGCGAAAGGAATATTTTAAATAGTTGGTCAACTGGAAGGGACATCCAGTTGAAGATGTCAGCTGGGAAAATGAAGCCAAAATCCAGAAGCATGGACAGACCATGCAAGAGCTCATGAACAGGAGTTCATGAAAATTTTCAAGCGAGGGATTATGATGCAGGAGCATCGCAAACATCGCAAGTAGTAAGCCAACGCAAGGACGAAAGACAGCTGGAAAGCACCAGCGCACATTTTTTGAAATATTTTTGAAACATTAATGTAATAGTTAAGAGGAAGCACACTTGTAGATTGTAAATAGATCATGAGTGATCCACTCTCATCTGTAGTAGGTGAAGGAATTAATACATAATTAATGTGAGTAGGTAGATTTAAATGCAGATTAGACAATTTAGAGCGTAGGAGGGAAAACTGACTATAGACACCCTCATCTTGTATCATTGTAACATTAGCACGATCAATCAAGCATAGAGCACAGAGAGGAGAAGAAGCAGAGAATTGTATTTGAAAACACCCATGTACATAAGTCCTGAATTAATACATGAAGCTTTGATTCAGACTTATGGTGTTGTGATATTCTCTATGTATGTATGTTGAATGCTATGCTTATAGCTACTTTACTCTTTTTGATTATGCATTTGTTGTTACGCTATGTATGAATGATTTCTTGTTGAATGTTTGAAATCTGAGTGAGAGAGTAAGGAATGAGTTTCAATTGTTTCTCAACCTTAGTGAGTAAAATTCCTACAAGGAGTGCAGTGGAGTTTGTCCGCAAGGAGTGCATTGACAAGGGTTCAGAGTTTTTATCTCTGAAAGATGAGGAGGGATGACATTGTTCTCATTCTTGTGGAAGTGAAAGTTAAGCACAAGAGATGTGCAAGGTGTGCACAGGCTAAGTAGAGTCTCAGAGTTACAATCCGAGTGAAATTGTTGAAGGACTGTTTTTGCAAGGAGTGCACAGAGTTGAAGAGGTTCAAATACTAGAGCGTATTTGAAGAAGTGCCACAAGGAGTGCGCACAGGAGTTATCCCCAGAGTACTTGAGGATTTCAAGCAATCTCAGGAGGGATAGAGTCTTCAAATTTGTCAAAGAAAAGATCAAGAGGGCTAGTGCCTTGAAGTGTTGGAAGGAGGCATAGCAAAGTTGTTTTGCAGGTGGTCAAGTTCCGTGAAGGAATAGCTTGTTCAATTCGCAGGAGTGTCAAGAAGGAATCGGACAGTCGAAATTCTTCGTGGAGAATTTGTGAAATTCTAAGAGCCGTCAGATCTTGTAGAGGAGCATGGAAGTTACGACAATTATTTTTCAAGTGAAAGCTCAGGAGAAATCAGACTGTAGGATCCAAGTCGACAAGGGCCGTTGGATCACTCATGAATTCTCACTTCGTGGATTCACGAGTTGAAGGACTGAAAATCTTGCACCAAGATTCGCGAAATCGTGAAGTGTGAAGTCCCGACAGGGTGAGAAGTTCTGTTGTGGGGGACAGCATTAATAACGAGTCAGAATTCACCATTTTGGCATTTCGGAGGATCGGAGCTCGAGATATCTGTTTCGGGGTTCCCGAAATCACGAAACGTGATATAAGTACGGGGAAATGACGTTGTCAACTGTTTCAATGGATCAACATTTCGGGTTTCAACAATTGGAGAGTCGAGACTTTTAGCCCGAAAGTCCCGAAGTCGTGAGTTGGGATAGGGAGTAACGAGGATTTCAGGATCTCGACACTTCAGGTGTTGGGATACAAAGGAGGCAGCGCTTGGGGAGCGAAGTCGTGAAGTGTTGAAGCTAGGCATGAGAGACATGTGGCAAAACCACAAGGTGGGCCCAGGTGATAGACAGGTGGAACTGTGTCACCTAGGGAAAGGAGTCAACACTCCGTTGACTTCTCACGTCTCGGGGATTCATGGAATGAGAGTACGGGAGCTCGACACTGAAACTCGTGAAGCAGTGAGTAGCGAGAGGTGCTAGTGTTAATCCTAGCCGATGGTCACATGCGGAGGGCACTGACAAGGGGAGGAGCCATACCCATATCGGCACTTCAGGTATCGTGAATTCGGTAGATGAAGAGTTGAGAGACTTGGAAGGAGAAATCGCGAAGTCGCGAACTCCGAAGTTTCGATATCGCGAGAAATACGACCACATTGTTTGGTCAGGGGCAGATTGGAATTTGATGCTTTGTTTTTTATCGCGTGGGCTCAATTCATAAGGACCTGTGGAGAAGCACCATTTTATGTGCATGGGATTCCCCGAAGAGGAATCGAAGAGTCAATCCGACTCAAGGGCAGGAATTAGAACGATCCTGTAGTGGACCTTGACCCGAGGGCTAATAGAGGGTTGGGGGTCTGCATCAATCTTATTTTACTTGACCAAGTTGCAATTTTGGTTAGGGTAGGGTAGCATAGGTAATAATCTCGCTTCCCGAGCCTTGCTTTCCTTTAGTTTGTAGATGGTTTTTAAGTTTTCATGAATAAGTGGTTGTATCATAGGTTGGTTGCACAGATGACCCCATAGCCCAATAGCTAAGGCACTAGATCTACAATAGTTTTTACAGCCTCACAGGGATGACTCTATCCCCTTTGGAGCCAATGTTATCACATGATGTTGTAAAGGGTCACATGTAGTTGTTATGGGTCATTCATCCTTATATTTTTGAAGTGTTCAGGGAAATATTATATTTTCACCTACTAGAGGCATTTATAGACTCATAGTCCATCTACTAATACTTTTTGTGTTTTTTAGGATTCATTGCATAACACTGAAAAACGCAGAGATTTTGTAGTGCCTAGTGCTACAGAATCATCTACACAGGTTGTTCTGTAGTTGCACTACCAAAAGGCAACAGAAACACCTAGCCAAAGTACACCATCAATAACATCCTGCAAATTCAAAAAGAGAAAAATTTGTGAAAAAAATGAGGGTTTTATTGCATTTTGGGAGCAGTGCGACCCACGGTGTGACCCTTCTGTGCAGTGTGACCCACGACGTGACACTTCTGCAATTTTTGAGTGACTAACTTAAAACTTAGATTATGAACAAATGGGAAAGTGTTTTTGAAAACTGGAGGAGGTTTTTGTTCATCAAATACCAAATAACAAAAACCTCTCTCATTTTTTCAAAATGTGTTATTGTTAGAGATATATTAGAAACAAAAAAGGTGCTACGAAATCTGCAGAGTTGTTTTAGGAGTGGCGCTACAAAATTTTCTGTAGCAGGTATTATTAGAGATTTGATCATAAAACCAAAACGACGAAGTGGGTTTCTTTGAAATTTTTTGTGGAAGAATATGATATCCTTGTTCACTTTCTGACCAAATTTCATCCTGAACCAATTTGTAAATTGAGAGAAACAATTAAAACACCAGTGAATTACGGAATGTGCTGCCAATTCTCTGTTTTGCATAGCTGATTAGATATTCGCCTTGTTGGGAGGTTGCCAGTTGCCAAGGAGGGTTCGAATGACTTCTCATGGATCAGTTAGTTTTCAAGGGACACCTGCACCTAATTCTTAGTGTTGTTGCATAAATATATTCACTATATATCTCACACTCATTTAAATGTCAATCCGAGATTCGTAATCAAAAGAGTCGTTACACCATATGTGCCGAGAACAAGTAACTTATCTAAGTCTGTTGCATATAGGAAATAATTAATAACATAAAAATTCCATTTCTAATATCTCTAAATACTTCAAAATATCCTCTGAACGTAAAACTGAGAACAAAACGTAGACAAACAGTCAATCAAAGAAATGTTGTCTCAGAGAAACAAGTTTGTTCATGTTAGGCACTTGTATTGAAAAGATGAACTTTAAGAAGCTTGTTTTTTGTAACGATTAAAGCAATCAATTTCAACCACTCTGTAAAAAAAACCCGACTTAAATCTCATGTAACTCAATAAAACCAACACAAGGGAAATTCAGTATGACTGAAGACTTTATTACAGCACATGTAGACAAAAGCTAAAGTCTCCTGGTCCCCTGCGATCCTACAATCATGAACTTAAAATATCATTCCACACTTCAAATCATGAGATAGCTACCTACAACACTGGATAATAAAATGTATATTTGATATAACACTTGTTGTTACACACCAATCCAAAATGATGAACTCAATGTTTAATCCTGAGAATGAAATAAAGACAAATCACACACACACGCTGCTGTAAACTACAAACATAAACACACAGAATGTATACAATGAGGTTTACCTTAGTTGGGGCGGTGGGCCCTTGATGAACCAAGAAGGAACCTCTTAAGGAGTTAACAGGCTAAAACTTTCACTCACATCCAAGAATTGATATAAAATATCTTCTGCATTAATTCAACTGGTAAATTGGATCAACAGTCTTTTACTTCATACATGACGACGACAAGTACTGTCTGATTCTTATCGTATATTTCTTACATTCATTTCTACATAGAATTCCTTATATAAGGTAAGACAATACTACCAATATTTATGGATAAACATTAAACAGTTCGGGAAATTCGAGAATTAATATTTACATCGAATTTTGAGGAGTTGACTCCATCCTCATGACACGAAGTGCATGAGCGATGGAGTCTCTTGCAACTGGAGATATAAGTTGGACACTTCTATCCAACTGTATTCTCGAAATCTCCATCATTGTCCAGGTCCAACTGGCGCATCCCAAAACAAAGGTTTTAGTACCGGATTGCACACAGTCACAAGTCTGGTACCAGAATAGAACAGAGCAAGGAGTACCAGAATTAGCGCACGTCTTGGTACCGGATCAAAACTATCTTGGGTACTGGAATGGATTTGGTACCGGATTACATGGTGTTTGGTAGTGTTGGATAGACTGCTCATAAATCAAATTATTATAACTATACAAATCAAAACACTTTCAATCGAATTGATTAAAGAAAGTTAAACAAACATGCTTTAAATCACCAATTACCTCTTGTAGACATGACATAGCTATTAGGCACGTATTTTGGGAGGGAATATTCTAGTATAGGTTTATAACAGAGGAAAAAAGACTTAGATAGAGGGTAATATAGGGTATTATCTTATGGAAAAATGGAGACTCAACATTTCCCCCATGTTGAAGATGTTGCATGTCCTCGTGCAATATTATCAAAAACTGATACCCAAAAACTTCTGCACAATTGGACCCTCCTCTGTCATTCCTCAAATTGCAAAATGTTAACACCGAAAGCTTCATTCTTTAATTCATTCTTGATCACCCTAGTGTAATGGACCATTCAAAATACTTTTTTAAGTTTGGCAGAGACCTCCGCATGTTGTTCCTTCAATTCTGCATTCTCTACCTTGATATGCATGTTCAATATTTTGTATTCTTCAATTTCTTGTTTCAATCTCTCAATTTCTATTAATAATGTTGGTTCATTCAGGGACTGGTCTGGACTTGTTGTGAGTACTTCCTTGGACACCATCTCTCGAGCCTCTTTTTCTTTCGTCAGACTCCTCAGAACCTTTATCATCATCTTTCTCCTGCTCAAGGATTTGCTTGGACTCGATGTGAATGCTTCCTGAGTGACCACCATTCGAGCTTCTTCTCCCTTCCTCAAATCCATCAAAGTCTCTGTTACCAATCCTTTTGTCTCACTTATTGTTACTAGTCCTTCTGTTTCACTTGTGGAAGCTCCCCAACCACTCTCTTTGTCTGGAGAACTTGGAATATCCATAGGTTCTCTTTGAGGAGAAGGTATGTTTGGAATTGTTTGTTGTTTAGCCATACTTATGGTGGTCTTTTGTATGGGTGGTGAGGATTTCTTAGACTTTCTGACAGGGGTAGGAGTTTCTTCAAACAATTTCCTTTTCTTTGATTTACTAATAGGGACAGGCCTGGACACCAGTACTTCCTGTGTTGACTGGACCTTTATCTTATGGGCTTGAACTATAACTTTTGGGGTTTTCTTCTGCTAGAAAACTCATATTCCTAACCAAGAAGATTGAGGCATGGGTTCTGGAACTTGTACCTCCTTTACTTTTGGTTTCTTTCTATTTTTACTTGTCACATTAGTAGTCTCCTTCAAGCCACCAACTGAGCTCTGGGAAGGTAGAGTAACTTCAAAGATACTTTTCAATTCTTTAGGGGATTTTGGAGGGGGTTTTACAGTTGGCTCTAGTAAAATCTTCTATTGATCCATCTCCTTATTTTGTTTCTTATTTTGTGACTGTTGGTTCATAGGGTGTAGGACTGAGCTAGACGCTTCATCTGGTGCAAACTTTTTCTTTCTTTTAAACTGGAGTCAGGGGTCTTCTCTATTTGACTCATTGGTTCTGATGGCATTTCCATAATTGTTTTGGGAACGTTATCCGATTGACCACATGGTTCTGAGCCCTGCTTTCATCTTTTACCCCTTTGAACTGAAGTAGAGCTTACTCTCTGGAATGGAGTGGTTGTTTTCTTTCTTGATATAATAGGCTCTCCCACGATAGACTTTTTTGTCACTGATTTCTCAATGAGCTCAAAGGAGTTGGGCACAACAGTGTATTCTTTACCTTCTAATGCCATATCTTTCTTTTCTTTTCTTCTTGATCTTTCACTGTGTGTCCCTGCCTCCTGTGTCTCGACTGACATGGACTTTTCTTGAGCGAAGCTCTATTGGAGCAACTGTTTCCAACTACCCCCTTGTGTTTTTAGAGCATGAACAACCAAAATTTTGATTAAACAGTTATTATGAAGACTGGTCCTGGGCTTATTAGAAACTGACCTCACCCCTCTTGCCATTTTCTTTAGACTCATCCATAAAAAATGGGGAAAATTTATCTGTGGTCCTCCCTCAAAATGTGACAAAAGATTTAAATGATAAATGAAGGTCACGACATACCTTCCCTCACAGGTGAGGAATTTCTCCAGACTTATAAGCATTGTCCAATATTTTTCTTTGATATAGCTCTGAGGGATGCCCTTGGTCCAATCAACGTCGTGATGTTCTAGTTTGAGGAATTTCTAACCGAGCTTTTTGTCCATGATTACTCTTTTGAAGTATCTTTCTCCAGCCATAAAGAGACCCATAGCCTCTGCTATAGTGGCCTCTGTAATTTTTAACTTCACATCCCCAAGCTGCACATTCTCTCCATCAAATGTTTGTGCAAAGATGAGAGAAATTCCCTCATGATGGCCCTTGAATTTCTCCAAGAACGGCACCCAACCTGTCTGTTCATATTTTTTCTTTAAGACTGATATTCTGTGGTTTTTTTGTATATTTGAAATATTGGCTCATGCCTGTCGACCCCCATACTATTTTAAGAAATTATCTTGGGTGGATAAGGCACAGAAAGAAGGTTGAGGGTGAGTACCGGATGATAGAGTATCTGTTGGGAGAAACATACAAGGGATACGAAGGCATAGGGTGTCTGTAGATAGTATGATAACAAAGGTAAATAATGCTCATCTGGATGGCGGAGCCATCCAGAGGAGAATCTATGAATGGAAGTGTAGATTACAATGGTCACATCGATACTCATGATGATATGGCGAGGTAAGTCAGATCTACTAACGATTTATAGATTCGTGGGAAGCTTGGTCGCGGACGACATTTACGAAAGGAGGTGGTCGTTATGATCGGGACTTGTGTATATGAAATTGACTGGGATCATTACTTGATATGATGATATTCATGGTTCACATCATCTCATATAGTACGGCAACTAATCATGGGGTTTATTTATCAGATAGACAGTGGGAGTTTGATCCAATAAAAGACAATGTGTTTTTGCATTTTTGTTGTTTCGTAGGACACTTCCTTCTTACAACGTGGGGTCTAATATTTCTACAGAGATTCGTGAAAAAATAGGGGTACGTCATGATCCAAGAGCAATCAGATGTTCTAAATGCACATTTAGTCTAATTCCTTTAAATAATATGAAAAAAAAATGTAGAATATGTATGTCCTCACACTAATAATTTGACAGCGACTTAGAAACATGATGAAATTTATCTGTCATATTCTGACCAGTACTGGATCATCTAAGTACTGGATCACCTGTGTGTAGAATTTGTAATTGATATGGGATCACCTGAGTGTTTGATTGCCTGTGTGTAAGACTTGCAGTTGGTACAGGATTACATGTGTGTAAACTTTGCAGTTGGTATAGGATCATCTGTATGTAAAATTTGCAGTTGGTATAGGATTACCTATGTGTAAAATTTGCAGTTGGTATAGGATCACCTGTGTGTAAAATTTACAGTTGGTACCGAAATAGTGCAAAGCCCCTTCTTTTATACTGGATAGGATCTGGTACCATATAGGCACAACAAGATCATTTGGTGGTCCCTCATACATAGAGGTGATCATCGATGCGAGATAAGAACAAAAATGAACTTTCTTGAGCTTAAAAAAACTTGATACTGATTCTGGTGACAGTGATTTATAGAAATAGCTGGTGTTCTATGGTCAAATCTGTCTGAAAAACCATGCAATTGCCAAAGTTTATAGAGAAATAATGCAGGAAATCTTTATAATAGGAGGGTACTCTGTAGTGACCAGTAACTGAGATGAAAGAACTCCTTTTCTTCTGGAACCAAGGTGACCACACTTTTGCTGGCATTTCCTCTTTTATTACAATAATCCTAACTACTACTTTTCTGTGGATTTTAATCAAGCCCAGATTAGTTAATGCTTACTGGTATTTTCAATTTTATAGAGTCTGAAAAAATTAAAGGAAACTCTCTACACTGTCCTATGGATTTTTGTCGAGCCCAGGCCAGTTCCTACTCGTCGGTGTTTTCAATTTTAAAGAGTCTAAAAAACTTAAAGAAGACTCTCTATACTGTCCCGTGGATTTTTATCGAGCCCAGGCCAGTTCCTACTCACTGGTGTTTTCAATTTTAAAGGGTCTGAAAAACTTAAAGAATAATCTTTCTGGTAGTTGTCCTCCTTATTTGTTTATCTACATGGGAACACCACCGATTTTCTTTTGTCTTTGTTAGTTAAAAATAAAGAAAAATTCCATCTCATGACACACCTATGTACAGAAAAATAATTTATACAATTTGAACTTACTATGGTAGGTTAGTAGGAGGGAAAAGCCTCTCGCTTACTAGTTGCATTTCGGCAGTCTGAAGAACATTTTTGATGAAATCCTCCTTTGACAGCGGTTTGTGATAAACCTTCAGCCGATGTCCATTTACAACAAGGGAAGTCTTCTTTTCATCAATAGTTTTTATCCTTACTGCACCATTGTCATATACTGTATCAACCTCATAGGGCCCCATCCATCTGGTAGAAAATTTTCCTTTGAAATTTTTAAATCTGCTATCATAGAGGAGGGCCCAATCACCTGGCTGGAAGGAATTCTGTTTAATGTATTTGTCGTGCCATTTGGTCCTTTGTTCTTGTATCAGGGTGTTTCTTTAAAGAGCATATTGCCTTATCTCATCAAGCTCGTTCAATTGTAATAGCCTCTATTTTTTAGCTTCATTCAAGTCCATTACTAATTGCATGGCAGTTCTGAAGGTCTTTACCTGAAACTCTATGGGTAATAGTACCTACTTCCCATATACCAACTCATATGGTGTATGGCCTATTGTATTTCTCCAGGCTATCCTGTAGGCCCACAAGGCCTCAGGAAACCTATCAGCCTAGTCTTTGTGATGCAGCTGAACATTCTTAGTGAGGATGGCCTCTATCACTTTGTTGGTCGATTCTACTTGGCCATTGGCTTGGGGGTGATAGGGTGAAGAATTTTTGTGTCTGATCTTGTATTGTTCGGTAAGGGCCTTAACCAAATTTGAGGTGAATTGTGTGCCTTGATATGTGACTATCTCCCGAAGTACCCCAAAGCAAGTGAAAATTTCCTCAAAGAGAAAATCTACAATAGATTCTTCATTGGTTGAATACAGGGCCTTGGCTTCTACCCATTTTGTTACATATTCTTTGCAAACTAATATGTACTTTTTCTTCTGGGACATGGGATTGATAGGTCCTACAAATTCTAAGGCCCATTTTTCAATGGGTTCGATTACTACTTGGGCTTGGAGTGGCATTTCATTGACTGATGTAGGTCTTCCCATTCTTTGGCAATCATCGCAGCTGGCCACGTATTTCTTTGCATCTTTAAAAATGGTCGGCCAATAATAGCCAAATTGTAATATTTTGTAAGATGTCCTTTTGTCAGCAAAGTGGCCACCACATGGGTCATCATGGCAGGCTCTGAAGATATCCTGCATTTCATCTTCCCGGACACATCTTTTGATTAACAAATCAGGTCCTGTTCGGTATAGGGTATCTTCATGCCACATATAATTGGCACTTAGCTGAATGATTCTTTGTTTTTCTCTGGATGTCATACCTTGAGATAGCTTTCCAGTTACCAAATAGTTGGCTGCATCTACATACTAAGGAGTGAAAGTAGAAATAGCAAATAAATTCTCATCCGGAAAATCATCATCTACTGGAGTATTGTCACCTGTATGGATAAGCCTAGACAGAAAATCAACAACCAAGTTATCTCTTCCAGGCCTATCTATAATAGTGATATTAAATTCTTGTAGTAACAAGATCCATCTTGTTAAGTACCTAAACCAGATCTGCAAATATACTTCAGAAATAACCAAGAATAAACCATAAACCATTCACCATATCATGAACACAAGAAATAGAGAAAACCCTTGAGGTAGGGTAACA
>SNQJ01S0002555.1:33640-52945 GCA_010110895.2 Picea sitchensis | reverse complement strand
AAGTACATCATCCTTTTTCTCTTGTCCATTCAATATTTTAGAACTAGGGAAAGAGTAGTATTCTGTCACAGTTTGTTCCAGATCCAGGTGGATCTGGGGAGATTGGTCTGTGTCCGCACTCACGAATTTATCCTTGAACAAAAGGGAAGTAATCTCTATAGGTGGCCTTGTTTAGCTCTCAAAAGTCCACACAAATCCTCCATTTCCCATTTTTCTTTGGTACAATAACTAATGGGGAGACCCATTTGCTATCTGATATAGTGTAAATGAAATTGGCTTGTAGGAGTTTTTGGAGTTCTTCCTTTACTATATCTTTCAAGGTTGGGTTCATTCTTCTCTAGGGTTGTCAGATAGGTTTGATTTGATTGTTAGTGTAAATATGATTCATACATGTATCTGGGTGGATCCCTTTCTTGTTAGAGTAATCCCATGCAAATGCATTGGATTGCCCCTGAATCATTTGTACCATCTTTTGTTGTTGATCTGTTTCTAGGTTGGCATTGATATACAGGGACTTCCCAGGTCTTATTTATACAACTTGGATAGTAGACTCATTCCCTTCCTCTATTTGCAAAAGAGTGGTTATTGTAGAAGTAGAAGGGTGCCAAATTTCTTGAAATTTAGGGCTAAATATGTGTGTGTAGTTGGGGAAAGATTGGGGATAGTCAATGCATGCCAAAGAATCCAAGAATAGACTTAGGATTTATTCTTCAGAGTGTTCTCGTACTCCTTTTACTTGTTCAAGTGTCAACAAGGGCTGGGTACAGTCCTCCTCCCCATACGGATTCTCCAACTAGAGAGGGACTTCTGTGGCTGGTTGGGCGGGGGGAAAAAGGATAAGTTTCTGACTTTGAGTGCCATTGGAAATTGTCATTTCTCCATATCGACAACTGATGAATGCATCAGCAGTGGCCAACCAAGGCTGGCCTAGTACCACTGGGTGTCCTGGTTTGGGGGATTTGGGATGGATTACCAAGAAATCCACAGGTTATTCCCAAGAGGCCAATGTCACTGTTATATCATATAAACTTCCTACTGGGGTGATGACTGATTTATCTGCAAGCTCTAGCAAAGTTTGTGTAGGTCTTAAATGATCTAGTTGTAGTGTTTTCATAGTGTTTATTGACATCACATTTATTGTTGCCCCTAGATCAATCAATGTGTTAGGCAAGGCAACACCATTGATTTCTATGGTTACCACTGGGTTCCCTGGATCACTATACTTGGAAGGCATTTCTGTTATAAACTCAGATAACTTTCCTACCACCCATATGACAGGACGTTCCTTCCTCTTTCTCCCTGGCTTTTTAATGCAAAGGTCCCTTACAATTTTAGCATGGAAAGGTATGTCTTTAATGGCGTGTAGTAGTGGGATCTTTACACATATATTCTGGAGTTCGGTCTCTATATTATGTTCTAGAGGTTCCTCGGTTTTCTTTATGAGCAACCTTTCTGGGTAAGGGGGATTCACTTCATAGGGTGTTTCTACTACAAAGGAGCTGGGAGAAGGGATTTCTTGTGGTACTGGAGTGTTTCTTTCTTCGTTCATTGGATCAGTCATTTGTTCTTCTCTTTGAACCGTTTGGGCACCTATTTGTTCCTCTTGGTTTGTGTGATTATGCACGTGTTCCTCTTGAATGACCATAGTGGGATTTGTTTTGTTTACAATCCTTCCTGACCTTAATTCAATTCCATTAAATGGAGCTGTGGTTATTACATATGTAGGAAAAGTTTGTACTTCAACATTTTGTATAGGTTGTGTCAGTCTGTTATTTGAGTTAGGGATAGGTTGTGCAGGAATAGGAGTAGGCCGAGGAGGGTTTTGGATGCGTGCAGCTTGCATTGGTTGCTGCATATTTGGATTCATGGTTAGTGCAAGTGGTTGTTGTGGTTGTGGAGGTGGAAGAAGAGCAGGGGGGTTAAAACCTGGGAGCAACTGTGAAATATTCGAAGGATATTTTGGATAGGTGGCAAAAATTTTTGGTTGAAAGGGGACATTTCCATATACAGGTCCTCTCCACCCCTATTGCCAAGGTTGGGTTTGTGTTGACCACTGAGGATAAGACATGGGAGGTACCCATTGTTGTTGGGGGTATTGTGTACTTGGGTCGGCAAACATGTTGGGGTTTTGTTGTCTCCATGGTTTCCTAGGGGGGTAAGATGTCTCAGGTTCTCCTCCTCCCTTGAACATGGCCTTGAGTCCTAGCTCAATCCTTATGACACCTCTAGATGTGGTTTTAGAAATTCTGTTGGTAGGGTCCCTTATACTTTTTCCTGTTTTAGCTTGACTGCGAGAGTATCTTTTACAGTACTCTGCTATGTCTGGAAATGGTTTTTGGTATATGTCCCCATAACTCATAAGGTTTAACACTTCAATGCAATCATCCCTCACCCCCTTTATAAAGATAGTCCTAACTATATCTGTATCTAAGGAAAACTGCTTAGTCTTTTGGTAATTGTATAAGAACCTTTCTAAGTAGTCTTCTAAGATTTCTTCTTCTGATTGCTGCATTTTGAATAAATCATTCCTAGAATCCCTAGGTCTGTAGTAATCCTGGTATTTCTGGAGGAAGATCTCCTTCATACCATCCCAAGATAAATTGTGTGCTCCCCTAATCTCATGAACCACCTTAGTGCCGAATATTTTAGTGTGGCTGGGAAAAGTTTTAATTTCTGAGCATTATCTGTGTAGTTATAGCTTCTACACAATATGTCAAATTCAAATAAAAATGAATCAGGGTCTTCTGTCGACATACCTCTGAAATGAGGAAGTGAAGATAATGGAATGTTCTTCATAGCAACGTCTTTAGCCATATCCAGTATGGGGAATCCAAATGTCTCTGTTTCATTGGTTGTGTTTCCCTCTTCTTCTACCATGTTTTCGAGCACTCTGTAGGGAGGTGGTGAATTTTCTCCACTGAGTGTTGGTTCCACCACCGGGTTCTCTAGTATCTCTGGTTGTTCCAAGTTTTTGTGTGGTCTTCCAACAGCAGATGCATCCTCTTCTATTATCACCTCTGCTTCTTTTCTAGTTTCTCTTCTGGATGGGGTCGCCAGTGTTGCCTCCTTTTCTTGCTGCCTTTTGTTTTTGATATGGACAGTGGATTCAGATATAGTACCTTTTGCTACTGTTGCAATTGTTGCCTTTGAGCTCTCTCCTCTGAGAATTTTTCCTGCATGAGTTTACGATGAATTAGTATAAGGGGGGGTTTTCTTTGTTGTTGTTTTTTCTGGTTTTTTTGAGTTTTTAGGAGCAATAAATTTGCCTTTATTATCTCTGTACCTACTCATAAAAAAAAATGAAATCAATGAAAACGCAAATTCCTAATTAAAGGTAGGAGGACAACCTAGCTTTGGAGAAACCCCACCAAAGTGGATGCGCAGGTTCTTACCTTTCATCTTACTGTCTTCTCTCCACCCTCAGATTATCCTCAAATCCAATCCAATACTTCATCAAACCAAAAAATATGCTACCTGTTACCATTTACAACTCCCTGACAACGACACCAAAATGTTGGTGTATAAATATATTCATTGTATATCTCACACTCATTTAAATCTCAATACGGGATTCATAATCAAAAGAGTCGTTACACCATATGTGCCAAGAACAAGTAACTTATCTAAGTCTGTTGCATATAGGAAATAATTAATAACATAAACATTCCATTTCTAAGATCTCTAAATACTTCAAAATATCCTCTAAACCTAAAACTGATAACAAAACTTAGACAAACAGTCAATCAAAGAAATATTGTCTCAGAGAAACAAGTATGTTCATGTTAGGCACTTGTATTGAAAAGATGAACTTTAAGAAGCTTGTTTTCTATAACAATTAAAGCAATCAATTTCAACCACTCTATAAACAAAATCCGACTTCAATCTCATGTAACTCAATCAAACTAGCACAAGGGAAATTCAGTATGACTGAAAGACTTTATTACAGCACATGTAGACAAAAGATAAAGTCTCCTAGTCCCCTGCAATCCTACAATCATGAACTTAAAATATCAGTCCACACTTCAAATCATGAGATAGCTACCTGCAACATTGGATAATAAAATGTATATTTGATATAACACTTGTTGTTACACACCAATCCAAAATGATGAATTCAATGTTTAATCCTGAGAATGAAATAAAGACAAATCACACACACACGCTGCTGTAAACTACAAACATAAACACACAGAATGTATACAATGAGGTTTACCTTAGTTGGGGCGGTGGGCCCTTGATGAACCAACAAGGAACCTCTTAAGGAGTTAACAGGCTAAAACTTTCACTCACATCCAAGAATTGATATAAAATATCTTCTGCATTAATTCAACTGGTAAATTGGATCAACAGTCTTTTACTTCATACATGATGACGACATGTATTGTCTGATTCTTATCGTATATTTCTTACATTCCTTTCTACACAACATTCCTTATATAAGGTAAGCCGATACTACCAATATTTATGGATAAACATTAAACCGTTTGGGAAATTCCAGAATTAATATTTACATCGAATTTTGAGGAGTCAACTCCATCCTCATGACACGAAGTGCATGAGCGATGGAGTCTCTTGCAACTGGAGAACTAACTCGGATGCTTCTATCCAACTGTCTTCTCAAAATCTCCACCATTATTCAGGTCCAACTAGCGCATCCCAAAATAGAGGTTTTAGTACCGGATTGCACACAGTCGCAAGTCTGGTACTGGAATAGAACAAGGCAAGGAGTACCGAAATTAGCGCACATCTTGGTACCGGATCAAAATTGTCTTGGGTACCAGAATGGATTCGATACCGGATTACATGGTGTCTGGTAGTGCCGAATAGATTGCTCATAAATCAAACTATTAGAACTATACAAAATAAAACACTTTCAATTGAATTAATTAAAGAAAGTTAAACAAACATTATTTAAATCACCAATTACCTCTTGTAGACATGACATAGCTATTAGGCATGTATTTTGGGAGGGAATAGTCCAGTATAGGTTTATAATAGAGGCAAAAAGACATAGATAGAGGGTAAGATAGGGTATTATCTTATGGAAAAATGGAGACTCAACCTTATCTCCATTAAAGACCTGTTGGCAGCCAATTCACATTTTTCCACTGTCTTATAAGCTGCCTACACCAATGTTTTGCAAACCTTAATTTTTCATCGCATTGCTCAAATAAACGACATTTTTATTTTTTGCACCATTAGCACACTTACCTTCGTTTTTGTTTTCACGATTGTAAGCGTGAAAACTTGGTCTTTCGAAGTCACATTAAAATCATCATTGAATTGTCGTTATCCTTCTTGTCGATATGCCCATTGCGTTTACATTTTACTTATCATTATGCAGTTGGCAAAACTTTTTAATCTGTACTCATTGGACATTCTTTGATTGATTATGTAATTTCGTTTCATGAGGAATTGAGGTTGTGATGCATTGGTAATTGGATTTATATGTTCTTTGATTTGATCTTCTTGACCATTGGTTTCATAAAAATACATAGGTGTTATGTTTAAACCCTTGATATATATCATTTAATATGACACCTAGTTCATGTTATCAAAACGCATTGGTGCATTGGTCCAACACTCAGTATTGGTTTCGATTTGTATGTTTGGTTTTAAAACTATGGCATAGCGTTTGATTGCGCGCATGGTTTATCCACTTACCAAAGGTTTCAATGGATTGATTTAAATGGCATAGTTATAACACATGTGCGTTGTGATTTGAATAGTTGAAAGTGATGGTGGTTGTACCATTGGTTATGACTATTCTGCATGGCCAGCAAATAGCTCCACCACCTTCGCATGATATCATTAATGCCTTCCCTTAACCCTGTTTCAACTCTGCTAGCATCGGGTAAGCTTGTGAATACTCTGCTCCGGTGTGTTCTATGACTCAAACATTGGTTCGTTCATATCGACCACTGTGTACTCTTCTCCAGGGCACCAATGGTACGAATTGAACCGAACAGTAGCCAAGCCTTGCTACTGTTCGACAATGCCCGGAGAGACTTAGAAGATAGCGGTTGGCTCACCTTCGTACAACGGTTTGAGGGTTTTAATCTATGTGTTGCATAGTAGTTCGCCCTGAATTTTGATGGCTGTAGGGCCAAGGTAGGTGACATTCAGCTTGAAATCAATGAAGAGTTCATTAGCTCTGCCACTGGGTTAGTAGCCACGGGCCAACATTGGTTCAAAAAATTTAAAGTTGAGGAGGTGCCATGGACACTACTGTTCGTCTCACAAAAGGTCACATCCTGTGACAGAGGTATGCAAATTTCCACGCTTAAACCAAGATGGCATGATATTTTGATGGTGGTTAAGAAATCCATGACCTGTGAAGGTCGATATGGACTGGTCTTTCTTTATCACCTTCGACTGTTAATGAATTTTATGGGGTATCCATTGAATATGCCTTTTTATTTCCAGCAAAGTCTTTATAAAATGGCTAAGAGGTTTAAAAGAGAAAAGGCCGATAGTAGCTTTTTCCACCATGGCCTAATCAAACTTTTCATTGTTCATCACTTAAATCTCCATGGTGACAGTTGGCAAGCTTTTATCTCTCGGAATGGTTTTGTTGATACAGATCCTGTACAAGTTGACAAGCCTATGGTTAGTGAAACCAAGGTTGAGCCACCCATGCACTTCCATGTCCTATTGCCCTCTCCTAAACCCTCGATCGACCCTTCTATCAACCTACCCAACGTTATAACTAAGAAGGCTGAGGCTATAAAAAATCCTGTGAGCAAAAAGGTCAAGGGAAACCCTATTGTTGATAACAAAGGCAAGAAGAATGCTCAACTCATATCAAGATTGGCTAGGAATAAATCTAAACCTAGTGATGAGCAGAAGCCCATAGTCCTCAGTGAAGATTCTGACTCTGACATCGAACGCTTCCTCGCTAGTGAGTACCCTTACTCCCATGGATTATGCTCCAAGCCACCCTATGAATTTGTTTATAATCTACCCCCTTGCCTAAGTTAGAATCCTAGCTACCTTGGGATTAAGCTACCTAACGAAACCCTCGGCAATGTAACCAAACCCTCACCTGCGTTTTCGAAGCTCGGACAGTCGTCATGTGACTAATGTGATGTGTGGTTGGAACGCTACTATACAGACGTTCCCTTATTACTGTCGAAAATCGAATCTTTGGAAAACCAAGTTGCAATGCTGACAAGAGAGAGGGATAGACTTCAAGTTAATGGCAAGAAGCAGAAAACAACTGGTTCGATCATTTTTAAGAATGTAGAGTCAGCTACTGCCTTCGTAAATTCCAAACTGTCATAACCAAGTTGTCTGCTCATCCTCCAGGTATGAATTCTGATATCAAATTCGTTTTATGAGCTGCTTGGGTTAATATATGAATTGGTTTTTGACTTTTTCAAAATAATTTCGTCATGGTTTGATTACCAAAAACGGTTATGCTATGAATCCTATACAGTACATTTCGTTTTGCTAAAATTAAAAGAACTTATGATTTTGGTATGCGATTTTGGTCGTGCCCAGTTTAGCTATTGATCGGTTTTCATTGGATTTGATTCGTTTTGAATAATCCAGTTAGTTTGAATTAATATGATTGATGAGCATTTCTTTTGCTTGGATTTTTGTTTGCATATGACATATACAGGAGATTTTCATGCTAAATTTAGAGCACGACTGTGTTTCGATTTGATATGAGTACATTGTGGTTGGATCACATCGACCCTGATTTAGTTTGTATGATTTGATTTTTGAAACGATTTCATAAGATTGAATTGGCTTAATAATTACAATGTAGTCTATTTGGAAAGAAAAACTCTGTTTTGTATGAAAACGATATTCTCATTTAAGCTTGTGCAAAAGATATCTACGCCCGAATCATGGAATGTTTTTTATTCACAACGACTATGTGAAACACCAACTGTTTGATTCACTCTTGTCTTGATTGGATTGTTGTGTATTTTCAGTTAATACGATTGTTTTTATGAGTTGGATTCGTATCAAAAATAGACTTGATAATGCTCTGTTTGATTTTAATTTTCAAAACGAGTTGGTTAAACCCAGATCGACATACGTTATCTCTGTCGAATTTGGTTAATAATTTCGTTGAATGTCAATCGATTTCGTCTACCCCAAATTAGCAATAACAAACAATTGGACAACTCTTACACACCCTGTTATCAACTGATTGATCCTATTATGATTTCATTTGAGTTAATTTACACACCAGTTTTGATTTGATTCGCTAACGACATGGATCGTTGGTTTGTGTGAATATAGTTATATCAATTTGAAAATGATCTTGTTGTTTTCGTATGGATTCGGTCATGTTTCCTGTTGATCAGGCAGCATAAACGATTGCCCATGATTTGTTTAACTGTATCGATTTTAATTTGATATGAAACGATTTCATTACTGTCCGATACGATTTTGTATATTTGAATTAGTAACGAATTAAACAAAGTATAGCTATCTAGTTTATCGTTTGATTTAATTTGTTCAGATTTCTTACAAGTATCGATTTGAATAAGGATTTTAGCAATCAAATATTTTTTGATAGTTTTAATATATTTTCAAAGATTTGAATTGATTTTAATGTTGATTCTGTGTCTGATTTAGACCAGCTACAGAATCGCAAGATTCTGTAGCTAGTCTATAGAATTAGATTTTTGTCATTTTCATTAACAAAACATCCTCCTAACTTGTCCTTTTTTGACCTCTTTCAGGTACATTCGAATTACATTGGCCATACTATACAATCTAGGAGATATTTGTGTGATTTAGTTTTTATTTTAGGTTCCTAGTTTAGTCAGACTTGGGATATCTTCCCAGATTTTATGTAAACAGTTTTGATAACTTCCACAGGGATGTTTTACCCTCTGGAAGGTCTTTAAATACTTATTATTTTTGTAATAATGATCATCCTCACTGGTGGGAGAACCAGGCTATGGATTCCTAATACAAACTGAGATGAAAGTTGATGTTTTTCTACAGCTTTCGCTTTCATAATATCAATCTTTTGTTTCAAGTTTATGCATGTCACTTTGTAGTTGATTATAGACTACTTTAGCTATCATAATCTATTGCAGGATGATATGATTTAATTAATGTGCTATCCATATCTGATTTCTTTCATTATTTTTAAAGCACAACAATTACTTTGTTTCGGTTAATGAATCACAGATTTCTCTTCTTCGTTAATTGAATCATTTTGTATAGATCTTTGCATACTGATTTATCTAATTGTGAATATTTATAAATCATAAGGTTGCTGTAGATTTTTTTATGTCTTGTTTTTCCTGTAATTATATTTGAAGAGCACAACAGCTTCTAGTTTACAAGAGGCTCGTGGATAATCCGGTTCAGGTTTCTTCCCTCCGATCAGCTAAGACAATCATTGCATACACAGGGCAAATTTGAAGCGTTACTTCAAGTAATTTGTCATTTAGTATTTAATAGTTAATTTGTTAGTATAGTATAAGTAGTTTAGTTAGATAGATATATTTGTTTAGATTTATATTTAGAAGTATT
Organism: Picea sitchensis; assembly: GCA_010110895.2. Classification (NCBI taxonomy): domain Eukaryota; kingdom Viridiplantae; phylum Streptophyta; class Pinopsida; order Pinales; family Pinaceae; genus Picea; species Picea sitchensis. The sequence goes on along the minus strand of SNQJ01S0002555.1, from coordinate 43,438 downwards.
ATTTTAGTTACTTAGTTTAGTTAGTCTAATTTTATCTCTTTTTCATAAATTATAAAATCCAAAAACAATATTCTCGCTGTCTTAGGACAAAATGTAAATGACTTTTTCAGGTTTTCAATCAAATCTGTAAATTGTAGATATTGTACATTTGTCAATAAGTTTTTTATTTTTGTTAGTAGTTAGATATTTGATTTCTTAGAGTTAGCATAGTATTAGATAGTAGATTGTATATATAATAGTTAGATTAGTTTAGTTTGTTTTAATTAGTGTTTTTTTATTTTTAGTTCATTAGTTTGTTTTAATTAGCATCTTTATTTAGATTAGTTTATTAGTATAGTTTTCTTTTGTTTTCTTAGGACTTAGATCAGCTAACGGAACCTCTAAACCCATCAGGGTGGGTTATCCCAAACGGCTTGGGTTATTTAGACAACCCCGGACCGGATCCACTCTCCCTGTTGAAGGACGGTCAATTTCGCTCGTCAACAAATGGTGCTAGAAGGAGGGCCTGGAATTTATTAATGGCACGAGGCGGTCGTAAGACTCCTCCACCACCTAATCGCTTGCCTATAGTGACAAGAAGTCATTTGAACGATAAAATCCCCCCTCAAACAGCAACCACATCAAACGACGATCCACGGATCACAGTTGAGCTAGTAACCCCAAATCCTACAGGTGGTGATATATCAGAAATTGTCCACCAATCTCTAATAATAACACATAGTGCCTTAGCTCATTTGAGGCAACCAAATAAACCTTTGGATCAACCTTTAGACTTCTCTGATATCAGATAACAACTCGGAGACACTGACCTCACTGTGAACCCTACAGATCCAACCTTCACTCCTGCTGCAGGAGGATCTGGAATACCTCCCTCACCACCTCCATCATCTCCTTCTTCTTCGAGAGAAGGCTCTTCTCACGAAGGCAATTCATATTCACAGCCTTCCACACCCACTACACCAATGGCCAACCAGAACAACCCTACTAGACCTTGGCTCGACCAGGATGCAGTAGCCGTACCTGGGCCTCAACATCCCTTACCCAAACATTCGGAGAAGTGGCTTCCCAAGTTTGACCCCGACTCAAAACAGATCGCTGAAGATCATATCAAAAAGTTTATGTTAGCCATAAGACTCTAAAATGTCGAGCACGAAGACGTAGTTTGTAGGTTGTTCCCTTACACCTTCGAGGGTAATGCATCTACATGGTACTTTGCCCAGCAGCCCCATACCATCGTGTCTTGGGAAAGGTTTGAATCCTTCTTTTTGGAAAAGTTCGGCGACGGTAAGCCTCCAGAAGTCCTAGTCATGGATATTTCTAACTTAAAAATGAACCCCAAAGAGAAGATTAAAGATTTTAATCAAAGATTATTAACACTTAAAAATCGAATCCCTACCGATTCTATGCCGGCCGAGAATCTTGTCATAGAATATTACACCAAAGATTTGCATCAAAGTATAGCCATTTGGGTTAAACGATCTAAGAAATCCACGTTGTTAGAGGCCTTCGAAGAGGCCAGCTAGATTGAAAAAGACATTCTTAGTTTAAAAGACACTACTAGCAACGAAACTGAGACTAGTTCTTTTGCCAAAAAGAAAATCGAGATCCTCCAAAGACCTACTCAAAGTAAAACGCAACCTGAAAGCTCTGATTTAGAAAACCTAACTAAAGTCATTCAAAAATTGTCAAACCAAGTTATAGATTTGAAAAGGATGACCGAAGAAGCTTCCTCGAGCAAAGGGCCTTACAAACCCCCATTCTGGAAACCTTTTCCTACCAATCGACCTAATCCTACTACTGAAGGCCTTAATCTAGAAAGTCTGCAATACGCCCTTCAAATGATTCTAGAAGCCCAGGATAACTTGATGCCTCCTGAGATTCCTGAGGAGGTTGTTGAACAAGAGACAGTTCAAGAAGAGGAATCTTCTCCGAATGTTTTTGGACACTTCTCGGATAGCATCTTTCAATATAACTTCGAGACAGTTCACCCCTACAATACTAGGAATAAGACAGCGAACAAACCTTCCTCCAAAAACATTGTGACTTTGCCCCCAAAGCAATCTAAATTAGCTGAGACTAAACAGAGTAATGTGAACCCCAACTTAGATTATGATTTAGTCGAGGATCTTAAAAAGTTAAGGGCTAACATTTATGTTTATGAGTTGTTGAAATTTCTGTTTTTGCTACAAAAAATGTTACAAAACATCTTAGAGAATAGTAAAAATGGTAACACAAATGGTAATAAGGTTGTGTAGAACAAAGTTCCTTAGAAGACTTCCACTAAAAACAATCCCGATCCTCAAGAGAAAGGAAGCCTTTCTGTAAATAATGTAAATAATGAAAATAATGTAGATAAAGTAGTTTTAGAAATTGCGAGTAAAAAAACACAAGCTACCACCCTTAGTACTCGCAAGAATTTACCTCCATTTTTGTTAACATTTGAAATCTTTAATAGAAACGTGCACAATTGTATGGTAGACTCAGGAGCGGCATCCAATATAATGCCATGGTCTGTATGTCAGAAGATTAATGCTGAGGTTGAACCATGTACATTAAAGATCATCCAACTTGATCGAACTAATGTTAAGGTTATAGGCGAATTAAGGAATGTGCTCATAAGATTGTCCGCTAACCCCAAAGTTCATCAAGTAATTGATATTATTGTTGTGGATATTCCAGAAGTTTATGGTATTTTTTTGAGCAGAGACTGGTCGGAGCAATTGCATGGTTATTTCACGAGAGATTGGTCTCACCTATGGCTTCCAGAGAACGGCAAGCCCAACAAGATCAAGGTAAAACATGAACGCTACCTTAAGCTCACAGTCACAGATTTGAACGATCCCAATGGACCATTTACACCTTCTGCTAATTCATCCGAAGTACAAGGAATGGACACCTTCTTCGGCAATTTCATGGCTGAGACTTCGGCTATCATCAATCCAGAACAACAGTCCTAGATGGTAGCATACGTGCAGCCAACAGTTTCTACACAACGGTCTCATGCACCCAATAAAAATCAAGTTTGGTCTCTTTATTTCGACGGGTCAAAATCCAAAGAAGGAGCTGGCGCAGGCTGCGTTATTATCAATCCGACAGGTAACAAAACATTGATTGCATGTAGGTTAGAATTTGAATGTACTAATAATACTGCAGAATATGAGGCTTTACTCCAAGGCCTCAGAAAAGCTTTAGACATGAACATTCAAAATTTGATCGTCTTTGGCGACTCTGAAATAGTGGTTAGACAGGTGAGAGATTCTATCCACTGTCTGTCTCCGCATCTTAAAATCTACCAATCCGAGGTATGGAACTTAATGAATAAGTTTTTTGCTTTCAATATAAATTATATTCCTCGATTGAATAATTCTGAAGCATATCTATTAGCTAACGTAGCTTCTAAACACTTTCCTGCAGAAGGCTTGTCCCCAGACGCATTCTCCGTTGAGCTGTTATTTAGGCCATCCATTCCTGACAACATCACAAACTGGAGAGTTTTCGACGACGATCAACAGATTATTATCTTCCTGCACATGGAAGAAAATTTTCAAGGCACGGTGATAGACGAAAACACTCACGATGACAATTTGCGCGATTTCACGGTAATATCAGATCCGAGATCTCCTGAATCTTCATCGGACATGGTAAATTCGATCCCTAAATCTGTAGTTAGATTAGAGAAATTTTATGATCTTCAAGATAAATTCAAAAAAATGGTCAACTGTAAAATCAATAGTTCCTCGTTATCATTTGAAAAAATAAATTTAGGAACTAATGACAATCCACAGTGCATTAATTTAGGGGTTGGGTGTTTTGAACAAGAAAAAGCTGCATTTACTAAATTGTTCAAAGAATTTAAAGATGTCTTTGCATGGACGTATGATGACCTTAAAACTTTTGACCCTAATATCATATAGCATGTCATTCCTATGAAACCCCAAACCTCACCCTTTCAACAAAAATTGAGAAAAATGCACCCTAAGCTCGAACCGACTGTTAAAAAAGAATTGAGTAAGCTCCTAAACACTAAGACAATTTTCCCAATTAGGCACACTCAATGGGTTTCTAACCTTGTCCCTGTCCGGAAGAAAAGCGGGGAAATCCGACTCTGCGTCGATTTTCGAAACCTTAATAGAGCGTCTGATAAAGACAACTATCATGTCCCACCCATGGAATAGATCCTTCAACAGGTATCTGGTTCTAAGAGGCTATCCTTACTAGATGGTTTCTCGGGGTACAACCAAGTCCTGATGTCTCCACCAGACCAACTTAAAACTACCTTCCACACCCCGTGGGGCACTTATGCTTATCGAAAAATTCCCTTTGGATTGATTAATGCCGGTGCCACTTTCCAGAGAGCGATGGACATCGCTTTCCAAGGCTTAATCAATCAGTCCTTCATAGTTTACTTAGATGATGTGACTGTATTTTCCAAAAACAAAACTGATCATCTAGCTCATTTAAGGGTTGTTCTACAAAGATGTTGTAAATATGACATTTCTTTGAATCCTAAAAAATCCATCTTTGCAGTAGAACAAGGTAAACTCTTAGGATTTATTGTGTCAAACAAAGGAATGATCATTGACCCAGAACGAACTCAAGCTATTGCAAAACTACCCCCTCCTACATCCAAAAAGTCTATGCAGACTTTCCTAGGGAAGATAAACTTTGTTAGGAGATTTGTTCCTAGCTTTTCAGAAATGGTCCGACCTTTACAAAATCTGAGTAAAAAGGACGTCCAATATCGTTGGGGATCTTTGGAAAGATAGGATTTTGATGCAATAAAAAAGGCCATAATCGATGCCCCTTCTCTGATGAGCCCCGATTTCTCCGAAGACTTCACCCTCTACACTTTTGCTTCTGACCGTTCCTACGCCGCCGTCCTAACTCAAAAGAACGCTGAAAACAATGAAGTACTCATCGCCTTTATGAGCTCTACTTTCAAAGGTGCAGAACTTAATTACCCAACGGTAGATCAACAAGCCTATGCTGTTTTCAAAGCAGTCAAACAGTTCTGGTATTATCTTTTGAAATCCAGGATGAAGATTATTGTCCCTTATCCAGCCGTCAGGAATCTGTTAGTGCAGAAAGAGCTAGGAGAAAAGAGGGCTAACTGGGTTACTTCCTTACAAGAGTATGACATAGAAATCACCCTAGCTCGAATAGTAAGAGGCCAAGGATTATGCAAGTTAGTTGTTGATTCAGCAGCGGGACAGCAAGAAGAAAACGATATGTCAAACCTAGGACAACACGATCAAAATGCAATTTTCTGTGTACAAAACTTTGTCAGTCCTTGGTATGATGATATAAGATTCTGTCTTGAACATGGATCATCCCCCCGTCACCTGGATCCAACTAAAAGAAGAGCATTAAGGTTAAAGTCTACCTCCTTTCATTTGGTTAATGGTATTCTGTTTCGTCAAAATTTTGATGGCGTACTGATGCGTTGTCTTGAGAAAGACGAAGCAGAAAAAGTCTTACTAGAGTTGCATGCAGGAGAAGCCGGTGGACATTTTGGTGGTGACACCACTGCCCATAAGGTTTTGAGAGCCGGTTATTACTGGCCCACGCTTTTTAGAGACGCCCATGCTGTATGTCGCAAATGTATTATTTGTCAAAAGGCATCAGGGCGGTTACAGAAATCAGCCTTTCCTTTGCAGCCCGTTTCAGTAGAATCTCCTTTTCAACAATGGGGCCTTGAAATCATAGGTCTGATAAACCCCCCATCCTCACAATATCATAATTATATCATAACAGCCACAGATTACTTTACCCGGTGGTCTGAAGCTTTCGCGTTAAAAACCGTCAACACTAGTCAGGTAATCGCCTTTCTAAATTCGAATATCATCACTCGTTTTGGTATCCCTGACTATTTGGTATTCGATAACACTTCTTATTTTTCATCTCTTGAGATGAGCAAGTTCTCTTTAGAGAAATAAATTAAATTGAATTATTCTGCTAGCTATTACCCTCAGGGCAACGGATTGGCAAAATCAACAAATAAGAATCTGATTAAAATTATCAAGAGAACGGTATCTAAAAATCACAAAAATTGGCACAATGCACTATTAAACGCGCTCTGGGCTGATAGGGTAATGCCAAAAGCTATTGTGGGTAACTCCCCCTTTTTTCTCGTTTAAGGCAGAGAAGCAATTCTACCACCGCACATTCTTCTTCCTTCGCTACAGCTATCGCGAAAAATTCAAGAAGAAGATTGTCCCCCTTTGGAAAACCGAATTAATGCTTTGATGAAGCTAGAAGAGGTAAGATCCCAAGCTAAACGTAAGTTAGATCAGCATCAACAGATAGTTAAAAGCTGGTTCGATTCTAACTCTTCCTCTGACAAAAACTTCGAAGTAGGTGACCTTGTCTTGAAATGGGACAAACCGCATGAGGGAAAGGGAGAGCACACAAAATTTCAAAATTTATGGCTTGGACCATTTTTAATTGCTGAAAAGTTGGGTCCCAGTTCTTTTCGATTGCAGAATCTCGAAGGGCAGCCTGACACTTATCCGGTGAATGGTCAAGCCTTGAAAAGCTACTTTGCTTGATGACAACCCTTGTATACTATGTACATATTTTTCTTTTGTTTGCTTTTTCGTTTGCTTGTTTGTTTTTTATTTTTCCTTTGAATTATTCATCTTGTGTTCTTTTTCGAAATACACATACCTGTATACTGAGCTATTCAGACAAAGAATACAGAAAATTCCTTCACTGAAATAACTACTAAGATAATTGCATAAACATCAAATGGTATATTTCTGAAATTTATATCTGTGTTGGCAAAAGTCTGTTGTTTGAAAGAAGATGACTGATTTCGATCTCTGAGTAAAGTTTGTCATGATCATCTATTATATTTTTACATTGTCCCTATTCCTTAAGGGAATGACTCAGAAGATGTCTCCCTACCTTAGGAAGTTGTTTTTGTAAATAAAACATCTCTGGATCTTAATATAGGACAGTTCTAAAAAATTCTGATGAGGTCTGAAAAAATATGTTAAAATATCATGATTTTCAGCGTCACCCCGCTCAACTATATATCTTTGAAAAATAAAACAAAATAAATTATTAAGAGCTGTGGGAAGTGCTTGTAAACCCGCTGGGATGCTGAACAGGTCTACTGGCAATAGGTAAATGCATGCATGATGCCAAGATAACTTTGTCGGGGTACTGAATAGGCCCGCTGGCAGCGAAGCAATGTCGGGTACATGAAAATTAGCAAAAAGTGAGATAGTGTGACCTTAAAATGTCCTTTATTCTGATCTGGAACTTCTTGGCAGGATACAGATGTCAGAGTGGGTTAAATAACAACCCTGTCGAGGCTATGGACGCCTGCTGGTAGCAACGGCTCTGTCAACAGTATTGGAGATTTACCTTAATATCATGACTCCCTGGTCTTAAGACTGTTATCTGGTTTTCATCTTTTAAAACATTGCTGGAATAATTGATTAATGATGATGTTTATACGATTTTCTAGTTGTTGTTTTGAGTTGGAATTATCTTTTCTATCCTAATCTGAATTTGTTCTTTTGGCAGAGATAACTGCTTCTACCAGTGTGTCGCCATTGTTGGCAGCCAATTCACATTTTTCCATTGTCTTATAAGCTGCCTACACCAATGTTTTGCAAACCTTAATTTTTCATCGCATTGCTCAAATAAACGACATTTTTATTTTTTGCACCATTAGCACACTTACCTTCGTTTTTGTTTTCACGACTGTAAGCATGAAAACTTGGTCTTTCGAAGTCTCATTAAAATCATCATTGAATTGTCGTTATCCTTCTTGTCGATATGCCCATTGCGTTTACATTTTACTTATCATTATGCAGTTAGCAAAAAATTTTAATCTGTACTCATTGGACATTCTTTGATTGATTATGTAATTTTTTTTCAAGAGTAATTGAGGTTGTGATGCATTGGTAACTGGATTTATATGTTCTTTGATTTGATCTTCTTGACCATTGGTTTCATAAAAATACATAGGTGTTATGGTTAAACCCTTGATATATATCATTTAATATGACACCTAGTTCATGTTATCAAAACGCATTGGCACATTGGTCCAACACTCAGTATTGGTTTCGATTTGTATGTTTGGTTTTAAAACTATGGCATAGCGTTTGATTGCGTGCATGGTTTATCCACTTACCAAAGGTTTCAATGGATTTATTTAAATGGAATAGTTATAACACATGTGCGTTGTGATTTGAATAGTTGAAAGCGATGGCGGTTGTACCATTGGTTATGACTATTTTGCATGGCCAGCAAATAGCTCCACCACCTTCGCACGATATCATTAATGCCTTCCCTTATCCATGTTTCAACTCTGTTAACATCGGGTAAGCCTGTGAATACTCTACTCCGGCGTGTGCTATGACTCAAACACTAGTTCGTTCATATCGACCACCGTGTACTCTTCTCCATGGCACCGGTGGTGCGAATTGAACTGAACGGTAGCGAAGCCTTGCTACTATTAGACAATGCCCAGAGAGACTTAGAAGATAGCGATTGGCTCACCGTCGTACAGTGGTTTGAGGGTTTTAATCTATGTGTTGCACAGCAGTTCGCCCTGACTTTTGATGGTTGTAGGGCCAAGGTAGGTGACCTTCAGCTTGAAATCAATGAAGAGTTCATTAGCTCTGCCACCAGGTTAGCAGCCACAGGCCAGCGTTGGTTCAAAAACTCTAAAGTTGAGGAGGTGCCATGGACACTATTGTTCGTCTCACGAAAGGTCACATCCTGTGACAGAGGTATGCCGATTTCCACGCTTAAACCAAGATGGCATCATCTTTTGATGGTGGTTAAGCAATTCGTGACCTGTGAAGGTCGATATGAACTGGTCTTTCTTTATCACCTTCGAATGTTAATGAATTTTATGGGGTGTTGCGCCTCTTTCATCACCTTGGTGAGAAAATAAGAGGTGCTTTCAAGCTCAGTTGGGTCTACTGAGCAGGACAGCTGTAGAGAAAAGAGTTAGAGAAAGAAAAACAAAACTATATTTAAGAATTAAACTAATAAAAACTAAAATCATAAGCATAGGGACATAGAGATAACAAGAACAAAAAGACCCATGTCAGCAATGTTTGAGGCTTGATCTATTGATGAAAACAAAGCACCAAGAAGAAAGGGGACTATGAGTCCCTTCTTTCTCCAAAGGAAGGCTCTTGGACCCTCACTAGTAGCTCTTCTTACAACAAAGAAAATGAAAATAGTGATGAAAGAAATATTTACAAATCCACTCAATGGTGAGATGGATTGCTCAATGAAATGGTGCCAATGTGTTCTTGTCAAGGATGGAGTCCTTAAAACAATATAGGCAGCATAACATTACTTTGAATTCCTTGAGAAAATGAGGTGCATTCATGGATTTTTATAGCATTGCATTGGGTTATTGTGTAACTACTTTGTAGTGTGAAAAGAGGCCATTTAGGGAATTATTAGGTCTTTGACCAGCCCACCATTTGGATCCAGCCCGGATTTGGAGGTCAAATCAGCTTGGGAGCTGAACCATAAGTGGTTGGGAGGCCGACCACATTCATAAATGTGTTGTTTAGCAGGTGTGCGGCTTTTTGTGCTAACAGCCGCACATCGTGCGCATATGCATGCTTTCTACATTCCTGTTCCGTGCATGTGCACGTGCGCCCAATGTCTACAAAGAGCTCTTCAATTTTTCACTACTTTGTATAGTTTTTTCCCTTTTTTGAATGTTGTGAGATTAATTCAGGGCCATGAATGACTTCATTACTGTTTGACGATGCTGAGTTCTTGTAACCATGTGCGGACGAAATTTCAGTGATAACA
>SNQJ01S0002555.1:2915-24001 GCA_010110895.2 Picea sitchensis | reverse complement strand
TAAGTGCCTTTGGTACAACCTTGCGTAATTCAAAATCCCTAGGAAGCTAGCATGTGGACATGTGGGTCCATTACTATCCTTTAACTCCCTATTGTGATGTAATCTAAGAAAAGCTTGAAACTATCCTAGATTGAACACATGGGCATGTATGGGCCCATTACAAACCTTTAAACTTCCCTAGTGNTTGTAGCATGTGGGCATGTATGGGCTCGTTACAATATTAAGATGTGTTTGAAAAAGAAAAATAAGAGGGGTCCCAAGAAGGGTCGTTGTCCTCTCCTAAAGGTTTTAATGTTCTTAAGGGAGATGAAATCGTTTCACAATCTTTTTCTGATTCTCAAGGTCGCTTGAAGGCGTGAGAGAAGAGCATACTAAGCGATTGTAATTCAACTTCTAGTCCCAATGTAAGTTAAATGTGATTAAAAATTATTTCCAACTTATATTGTAAGTCAAAACAAGCCATCCATGTGGCAAAAAGAAAAGAAGGGAAATTTGATTTTATCCTCCTAAGTGCCTATGTGTGTTTTGACTAACCCCTTTATATGATGAGGGGACTAAGTGTGGTGTTGCTTTAAAACATGCTTGACATCATTTTTAAGAAGGAAAATGGCCTTCCCCACATCCCAACAACTTACAATGTGAAATTTTTCTCAGATGCGTGGGTCCCAGTGGAGACAGAGGCGCACAGAACGCATGTGCATGAACAGAGACAAGTTAAAAAGCGCACGTGCGCAAAACAAAACTGTGAGTAAAGCGCGTGGGCGCACGATGCGTGTCTGTGGGGTCAAAAACCCGTGCATATGTGTCACACGGACGAGAATGAAAAATCCAAATGGCCTTCTCTCAATTCAACTTGGAATTGGATGGTTGGTAGGTCGGCTTAGGCCGGTTAGTGCACTTGCAAGTTAAACAAACTAAAAGAAGAGCAAAATAAACCCAAATGAGGTAGGAAATTGATACCTTTCCCCAGTGGAGTCGCCAATCTGTTGTGCCTCTTTCGTCACCTTGGTGAGAAAATAAGAGGTGCTTGCAAGCTCAGTTGGGTCTGCTGAGCAGGACAACTGTAGAGAAAAGTGTTAGAGAAAGAAAAACAAAACTATAATTAAGAATTAAACTAATAAAAACTAAAATCATAAGCATAGGGACATAGAGATAACATGAACAAAAAGACCCATGTCACCAATGTTTGAGGCTTGATCTATTGATGAAAACAAAGCACCAAGAAGAAAGGGGACTATGAGCCCCTTCTTCCTCCAAGGGAAGGCTCTTAGACCCTCACTAGTAGCTCTTCTTACAACAAAGAAAATGAAAATGGTGATGAAAGAAATCTTTACAAATCCACTCAATGGTGAGATGGATTGCTCAATGAAATGGTGCCAATGTGTTCTTGTCAAGGATGGAGTCCTTAAAACAATATAGGCAGCATAACATTACTTTGAATTCCTTGAGAAAATGAGGTGCATTCATGGCTTTTTATAGGATTGCATTGGGTTATTGTGTAACTGCTTTGTAGTGTGAAAAGAGGCCATTTAGGGCATTATTAGGTCTTTGACCAGACCACCATTCAGATTCAGCCCAGATTTGGAGGTCAAATTAGCTTGGGATCTGAACCATAAGTGGTTGGGAGGCTGACCACATTCATAAATGCATCGTTTAGCAGGTGCGTGGCTTTTTGCGCTAATAGCCGCGCATGGTGCGCATATGCACGCTTTCTACGTTCCTATTCCGCGCATGTGCGCGTGCGCCCAATGTCTGCAAAGTGCTCTTCAATTTTTCACTACTTTGTATAGTTTTTTCCCTTTTTTGAATGCTGTGAGATTAATTCAGGGCCATGAATGACTTCATTACTGTTTGACGATGTTGAGTTCTTGTAACCATGTGCGGACGAAATTTCAGTGATAACATGGGGTATCCATTGAATATGCCTTTTTATTTCCAGCGAAGGCTTCATAAAATGGCTAAGAGGTTTAAAAGAGAAAAGGCCGATAGTAGCTTGTTCCACCATGGCCTAATCAGACTTATCGTTGTTCATCACTTAAATCTCCACGGTGACAGTTGGCAAGCTTTTATCTCTCGGAATGGTTTTGCTGATACAGAGCCTGTACAAGTTGACAAGCCTATGGTTAGTGAAACCAAGGTTGAGCCACCCGTGCCCTTCCATGTCCTATTTCCCTCTCCTAAACCCTCAATCGACCCTGATATCGACCTACCCGACGTTATAACTGAGAAGGTTGAGGCTATAAAAAGGCCTGTGAGCAAAAAGGTCAAGGGAAACCCTATTGTTGATAACAAAGGCAAGAAGATTGCTTGATTCATATCAAGATTGGCTAGGAATAAACCTAAACCTAGTGCTGAGCAGAAGCCCATAGTCCTCAGTGAAGATTCTGACTCTGACATCGAACGCTTCCTGGCTAGTGAGTACCCTTACTCCCATGGATTGTTCTCTGAGCCACCCTATGACTTTGTTTCTAATCTACCCCCTTGCCTAAGGAACAATCCTAGATACCCTGGGATTAAGCTACCTAACGAAACCCTCGGAAATGTAACCAAACCCTCACCTACGTTTTCGAAGCCCGAACAGTCATCATGTGACCAATATGATGTGTGGTTGGAACGCTACTATACAGACGTTCCCTTATTACAGTCGAAAATCGAATCTTTGGAAAACCAAGTTGCAATGCTGACGAGAGAGAGGGATAGACTTCAAGTTAATGAAAAGAAGCAGAAAACAATTGGTTCGATCATTTTTAAGATTGTAGAGTTGGCTACTGCCTTCGTAAATTCCAAACTATCATAACCAAGTTGTTTGTTCATCCTCCAGGTATGAATTCCGATATCAAATTCGTTTTATGAGCTGCTTGGGTTAATATATGAATTGGTTTTTGAGTTTTTCGAAATAATTTCGTCATGGTTTGATTACCAAAAACGGTTATGCTGTGAATCCTGTACAGTACATTACATTTTGCTAAAATTAAAAGAACTTATGATTTTGGTATGCGATTTTGGTCGTGCCCAGTTTAGCTATTGATCGGTTTTCATTGGATTTGATTTGTTTTGAATAATCCAGTTAGTTTCAATTAATATGATTGATGAGCATTTCTTTCGCTTGGATTTTTGTTTGCATATGACATATACAGGAGATTTTCATACTAAATTTAGAGCACGACTGTGTTTCGATTTGATATGAGTTCGTTGTGGTTGGATCACATCGACCCTGATTTAATTTGTATGATTTGATTTTGAAACGATTTCATAAGATTGAATTGGCTTGATAATTATGATGTAGTCTGTTTGGAAAGAACAACTCTGTTTTGTATGAAAACGATATTCTCATTTAACCCTGTGCAAAAGATATCTACGCCTGAATCATGGAACGGTTTTGATTCACAACGACTATGTGAAACACCAACTATTCGATTCGCTCTTGTCTTGATTGGATTGCTGTGTATTTTCAGTTAGTACGATTGTTTTTATGAGTTGGATTCGTATCAAAAATAGACTTGATAATGCTCTGTTTGATTTTAATTTTCAAAACGAGTTGGTTAAACCCAGATCGACATACGTTATCTCTGTCGAATTCGGTTAATAATTTCGTTGAATGTCAATCGATTTCGTCTACCCCAAATTAGCAATAACAAGCGATTGGACAACTCTTACACACCCTGTTATCAACTGATTAATCCTATTATGATTTCATTTGAGTTAATTTACACACCAGTTTTGATTTGATTCGCTAACGACATGGATCGTTGGTTTGTGTGGATACAGTTATATCAATTTGAAAATGATCTTGCTGTTTTCGTATGGATTTGATTGTGTTTCCTGTTGATGAGGCAGCATAAACGATTGACCATGATTTGTTTAACTGTATCGATTTTAATTTGATATGAAACGATTTCATTACTTTCCGATACGATTTTGTATATCTAAATTAGTAACGAATTAAACAGAGTATAGCTATCTAGTTTATCGTTTGATTTAATTTGTTCAGATTTCTTACAAGTATCGATTTGAATAAGGCTTTTAGCAATCAAATATCTTTTGATAGTTTGAATATATTTTCAAAGATTTGAATTGATTTTAATGTTGATTCTGTGTCTAATTTAGACCAGCTACAGAATCGCAAGATTCTGTAGCTAGTCTATAGAATTAGATTTTTGTCATTTTCATTAACAAAACATCCTCCTAACTTGTCCTTTTTTTACCTCTTTCAGGTACATTCGAATTACATTGGCCATACTGGACAGTCTAGGAGATATTTTTGTGATTTAGTTTTTATTTTAGGTTCCTAGTTTAGTCAGACTTGGGATATCTTCCCAGATTTTATGTAAACAGTTTTGATAACTTCCACAGGGATGTTTTACCCTGTGGAAGGTCTTTAAATACTTATTATTTTTGTAATAATTATCATCCTCACTGGTGGGAGAACCAGGCTATGGATTCCTAATACAAACTGAGATGAAAGTTGATGTTTTGCTACAGCTTTCGCTTTCATAATATCAATCTTTTGTTTCAAGTTTATGCATGTCACTTTGCAGTTGATTATAGACTACTTTAGCTATCATAATCTATTGCAGGATGATATGATTTAATTAATGTGCTATCCATATCTGATTTCTTTCATTATTTTTAAAGCACAGCAATTACTTTGTTTCGGTTAATGAATCACAGATTTCTCTTCTTCGTTAATTGAATCATTTTGTATAGATCTTTGCATACTGATTTATCTAATTGTGAAGATTTATAAATCATAAGGTTGTTGTAGATTTTTTTATGTCTTGTTTGTCCTGTAATTATATTCGAAGAGCACAACAGCTTCTAGTTTACAAGAGGCTCGTGGATAATCCGGTGTGGGTTTCTTCTCTCCAATCAACTAAGACAATCATTGCATACACAGGGCAAATTTGAAGCGTTACTTCAGGTAATTTGTCATTTAGTATTTAATAGTTAATTTGTTAGTATAGTATAAGTAGTTTAGTTAGATAGATATATTTGTTTAGATTTATATTTAGAAGCATTATTTTAGTTACTTAGTTTAGTTAGTTTAATTTTATCTCTTTTTCATAAATTATAAAATCCAAAAACAATATTCTCGTTGTCTTAGGACAGAATGTAAATGAGTTTTTCAGGTTTTCAATCAAATCTGTAAATTGTAGATATTGTACATTTGTGAATAAGTTTTTATTTCTGTTAGTAGTTAGATATTTGATTTCTTAGAGTTAGCATAGTATTAGATAGTAGATTGTATATATAATAGTTAGATTAGTTTAGTTTAGAATGGGTGAAGTAGGATTTTCTTTTGATGGACTGGGGCGACATCTGGCCATGTGTCGATGTGATGTTCGACGATAGAAGGATCAAGGCCAGGAATCTCTATATATGACTAGGAAAAAATATACCGATATTCCTGAAAGAGAGCTTTGTAGGTTGTGAGTTCCTCAGGGGAGAATGCAGTGCCAATGGTGATTTCTTCTATGGTTCTCGCTTTGATGAAAATGTCGATTTTGAGAGTGGGGGAGATATTGGCCATGTTTCCTTCTTCAAAAGAATCTGGTGCTGGGATAGGGTTGTTGAACCAATCTATATGCTTTGACGGGATAAAATCCTTGGTTTCGATTGCACACATGGAGGCTTGGCTAGGAGGGTCAAAGGCTTCATGTGAGAGAAAAATTTCTCTGTGATGGAGTGAATTCCATGGGAAATCAGGGGTAGTGATTTCCTCCAGGATGTCTTCATCGCAATGGAAAATGTGAGAATATAGGGGATCCAGAAAGGCAACATGGGTGACTATCACCGTGTGATTATCTTCAAGTGGTGAAGACATAGAGGGGATGTAGAAAGTATGTTGTGAAGAATCACTTGTCATAAACCAAATGTCCAGACATTATGGGGAATAAACTATGGTAGGGGGTAATATTTCCTATGGGAAATGAACCGAAGAATTGGGAGGATTTGGGGGAATATCCTTAGACAGTCTATCCATGAACCATGGAGGGGTGGGAAGTGACTCAGGTTTAGGGGAGGTGATGTGAATAGTATATGGAGAAGGGATAGGGGCAGTCACTTGTATCACATGAGGTGAGGTGTTTGAATGATTTTGAATAAGGGTTAATCGACAACACCGATATTCAATAATCAAAAGACACTGGTATGTGAAATGAGCAAGTGAGTCACAAAGACAGAAACGACATCTCATCTGTTCAGGGACTGAGGTTGAGACATAATGAATGTTAGTGACGTGAGTACCCAAAGGTGGTGGCGGAGAGGGCTCTTGCTAAAAGGTTTGGCATACTTCCGTTAGTGTTTGTTGAAACTAAGGTAGACCTGGGAAATGATGAGTGTAGTGGCCATATTCTGAACAGATGGCACATGTGAATCTGGTTCGCAACCCTTTACTTCTTGTAGTGGAGGATGCGGCCGTAGTACTAGAGGTTCTTGGTGAAGCGACAAGTGATGTGGTTTCTCAAGGGAGTTGGATCAGATTGTGTAACTCAGGAAGAGAAGGACATCTATTAGTGTGGTGTCACTCTCTTTTTCATAGTGCACAAGGAGGTTGAACTCAGGGTGGAAGTGGAGTGGTGGGCTCTTTATTCTTTCATATGCCCCCAGCTGTGGCAGTGGTGCTGGCAATTGGGGGTGGGGGTGGCATGGCTGGAGTTAGTATTGGAATCTGCATCAGGATTCCCTCTGATCGAGGAGGGAGAGATGGTTGAGGAACCATCGTGGGTGGGTGTAGATACCATACAGGGATGGTGAGCACCATGTTGGGAAGGGTAAGTGTTGCGGATACATGAAATCATTGTACTCCTGGTGGGGGGTATAAGAAGGGGATTTGAGTGATGGCTTGGGGGATTGTCTCCCAAATCGATATTTTCCCCTGGGGGAGGGTGAAATCAAGGATAATTGGTGTAGTAGGGTTCTTAGGTAATCCCTGAGGTAAAATTTATTCAACTGGTGGGACTTCAAGGTGTGGAGAAGCCTCAGTGGGAGGAATGGTGTCTTCGGTGTCAGTTCCATCAAAAGATATGACACACACTTGTGATGAGGGGTGTATGACTAGTGGTGCTCCATGGTATGTGTAATATCCCTAGGCTAAACCCAATTGTAAATGTAAATACAAATGTATGTAAGTTGGTGAGCTATTTGATATAATCTTGTATGAACCTTTCATGGCATAGTGCACGCATGTACTTCGCAGTAAGAGGATGAAGTGTTCACATTCTAGGATACTACACGCAACATATTAAGTATGCACGATATTGAGGCCAGCGAACCTTTGTGTATATGCTATGTTTTATAAGCCGGTGAGCCAGTTATTATAAGCTAGGATGCTTATGTTTTGATTAGGCCGAAGAGCCTAGATGTTGAAGGCCAGTGCACCTATTTTTGAATATGTCTCATGATTAATATAAAATACATCGTTTTGTGCAGACCGACCATGATAAAAGAGATGGGGGACTAAACGCCACTAGTTAGGGAAAGGGAGGGGGCTAAAAGTTAAGGAAAAGGGATAAGCTAGGGAGTTAAAACTAGAAAGGAATATTATATTAATATTTCTTAATCATAAAGTATGGATAATTATTTTATCCTAAGTTCTAAAGTTGGGGACAAGTGGATCAAAGTAGCTCCCAACATGACAAGTGCCAAGTTGGGGACATGCATACATATTTTGGGGACTTTGTTCATTTATCATCATTCTTTCCATCATTCCTTCCATCATTCAACCATGACTCCATGACCATTTCACTCACGTAGTCAGTTATCCTTCAAACATTCATATCACTATACTGAATTGTATCCTTTTCCATATATGTTTCATGTAGTTGATTAGCTTGGGAGCTAGACTGAAGAAGCGAGTTGTTAGGCCCATAGGAGATTGAAGAGGCAGGTTGTTAGGCCTGTGAGAAATTTCTCTCTAGGTGAGAGAATTGTTGGGAATTTATTTCCTGAAGGTGTTAAACTACAACTACAGGGCTTTGAGACTTCCTATCTGGACTGTTGTTGAAGCTCGGAAAGGAAGTGGGGCAGCTGAAGGAATGTTGAGTAAAGAAGGGGCACACTTCCTAGGGTGGGACATGCATGTGGGGAATGAGGGACTGTAGGTTGTTAGTTTGATTTGGCACCTGTGACGAAGTCTTTCCTATTGTCTATGAGCCTTTAGACTAGTTAGGAATCCCTTTACCCAGGTGGAGTTTAGTCCCAGCTCGGGGGTGACCCATTGCTAAGAGTGATGAGCAGTGCAGTCTAAGGTTGGGAGTTTCGTGGAAGGTCTGCACGTAGTTGGTGACATTATTACCAAGATAAGTGCTAATTGTGTGATACATTTACATGATGCATTGTTATTTATGTGCTTATTTTTATGGCTTATCATATGTGCGGTTATAACTGTGTTTATTTTTATGGGTATTTCCTGTATATGATGCATGTATATGTTACTATTATTTCAGTGTGAATCCATGTATTTACAGATGTATTTGTATGTTTAATTTTTATATATAATGCTTTTGCAAGAGTTCTGTGTGTATATATTTTAATTGCATGCAGTTTGAGAAAAAATTATGTGGCATAGCTCAGCTGGATACTGGGTATGTTACAGGATGTTCCGCAGAGAGAACGTAAGAGTTCTCTAGTGTAGCGTGGCCTGACCATGGGTGGCTAGGGACTTTATAGTATTCCCCCAACAAGGATGGGTCCTTGAAAACTCTGGGTCCCATGTCAATGAATGGATAAGCATCAAAACTAGTGCAGACAAGAGGTGGGATGTTATCGATGTTGGTGGAGTACTTAGGCTTGTAATGTGAAATTTGGTCGATGGTGATTATTTTCCCATTGTGGGGGAACATCATTGTTCAAAACATAGAAGAGGCCACTTCCTTCATAGTGTACACATAGCTACATCCAAAAAAGATATTGTAATCGAGCGGGGCATTGATAACCTCAATGTCGATGAGGATGTTTTTTCCCCCGATTTCGATGGGGACATTTGGAAAGAGCCCTTCAGGGGAGGATGGTTGACCATCATAGGCTCTCAAAGTGATGGAGGATGGTACTAATTCGGGGGAGCCAAGTTTCTTCCATACTAATTTGGACATGATGCATGCGGATGCACCTTCATCAATGATACACTGATGAACCATGATTTTCTGAATCTTGACTAGTATCTGGAAAGCTACCAGAGCGGGGAGACGAGGTTCTCTGCTATGTAGATCAAATCTAATGAGTCTAGTATCAACTGGGTCAACTACCCCCAAGGCGAAAAGTCAAGATTTTCGATCGGTTGGATAGGTTTTTAGGACCTCCAATACAGACATGGATGCAGGGGACTACACCAAGTCATCGAACATACTGTAATTGTGTGCTACCCTAGCCTGCGGGTTGTTGACATTCCATCATAATGGAATGCAGGGGATACAAATGGTAGGTCCTGTTGGCACAGGGTAGACTCGATGTTCAACGCTTCAATAGTGCATGAACAAAACCCTAACTACTGGCCCTTTTGGCAACACCTGCGAAGCAGATGAAGTCTCACCCGAGGTAGAGGCAGGGGGGTTGCAGGACTCAAGTGTCTGCAACCTAGCTAGGACACAGATATGTGATCACAATACTTAAAAGAGAACTTATCATTTAACATTCATTAGTCTTTTAACTCTTATTCACATCACAGGTTAAAACCCTAATTACATAACAACGCAGTATTAATTAAGATCTAAGCACATCTGCCCAGTTAACACATAGTATCAGAGTAGATCTAACATTCATTCATATACTACGCACTAAGATATTACATTAGATACATTCATCATTCACCACTAAGAAAATAGACACATAAACACCATGAACACATTGCACAAATCACAATAACATAGGATATACATGGTTCACCCCAGTGTGGGGCTACGTCCACCAATATTCTTCTCTTCTTATTAGTCTCTTCCAATCTTCTTACATGCACCAAGCCACAAAGACAACTCTGCATAGGACAGGAGATCTATGCACACCTCACCAGAACCTCCTTCCTTGATTTTGGTACAACACAAAGCCTTTTCATAATCTGTGTAA
Organism: Picea sitchensis; assembly: GCA_010110895.2. Lineage (NCBI taxonomy): Eukaryota > Viridiplantae > Streptophyta > Pinopsida > Pinales > Pinaceae > Picea > Picea sitchensis. Next base: position 13,942 of record SNQJ01S0002555.1, on the reverse strand, counting down.
AAAGCACCTACAAAATGCTTGCACTTAGCTCTGCAAGCCTTAACACATCTTCTTGCACATAGCTAACATTGTAACTAAGCCATCAACTTCCTAGTTCTTCTTCTTACATCGCCTAGATACTTATTTATACATTACAAAAAGGGCCTAAACATGGGTAAACCCATGGGCCAACATCCCATACTCGTTACATGAACCCTAAAACCTAAAAATCCTACAAAAGGGGGCGAGATCCTGTGATATTTGCTTCACCTAGGTTCTCCATCTTCGACCATTCTCTTGAAGTACCATAAATGGTCAAACATGACCAACGTTTCCTCAAAACATGGTCAAGGGACAACAGGCCCCCAACACTCACCTGTGACTCATCTCGAGTCACTCTAATCTAGGCAATACTACTTTGAAGGCCTCGAGCTTAACTCAAGATGCCTCAACTTGCTTCTTCACCATAGCCTCCTACTCGATGAACTCCTAAATAACTTTCTCGGTGACAGGCCCTTCCAGATGTTGTTCCACTGTGGTGACCACATGTTCCAAATGTGATCCTTATCCCTCGATTGATCCTTGTCCCTCGATTTCTTCAAAGAGGGTGCAGGTTTCGTCTTGCACCAGCTGGAGTCATTGTGTCACCTCCATAATTCGACTCTATATGGCAGTGACCTGCTACTGAACTGAGCATTGCTCTTGTGACCTCTTCATATTTTCTACTGCAGTAAGTAACTTCAACTACGCTTGCACAGTCGATGCCTGTTGCTTCACCTCCTAGAGATGTGCCTCTAATATCCTTAGCTCCGAGTCTTCTGCAAGGTGCTCATAGGTCTACGCACTTCGGTTACTTAGTTTCTTGCATTCTAAAGCCAAATCCTTGATTCTTTCTACTGCACTCCTGGCAGTTTCTTCCCTTTGATATCGCACTTCTTGTGGATTGCTTGACATTGCTTGTAGTTCCATCTCTGCTACTCTTGCTTGAAGCTACTGAATGGCTTCAGCGAGCTTCCCCACCTAGATTTTAGCTGTCTCTTCTTCCATCTAGGCCAAGCTTAACACAAAGCGAAGTTCTCTAGTTATTTCTTCTCTAACCCCAATCTGCTCCACGAGAAGTTGTTCTTTTTCTTTCTGGATCTGCTCTCTGTCCTCTTCAAACTTTGCCCAGACGTTGTCTTTCTCTTGCTGTTCAACCCGATGTTGCTCTAGGGCTTCCTCCTTTGCTTGATTCAAGGCCTTTGTGGCATGCTCTTTTTATTCCTATTAACGTCGAAGGCGAGCCTCTGTCTCATCTGCTATTTTGTGTAGTTGGGCAGGTTCATCTCCCAATTCTATACCTTCTGATGAAGATGACATAGTAGACACTGTGTGGCTCATGTAGAGAGCTTGTTGTACCCCCTTCAACTCTTCTTTGATTCTGTCATACATTGTCTCCTTCTTTGCTTCGTTTTGCTACAAAATATCCTTCAAAGTGTCTGCTATAGCTGCGATGATGACATCAATATCATCCACTGTGAGCACAGTCTGTGACTGAGGCTTATTGGATCGTGATTTATTCTGCGTTGAGAGTTTCTTTGGAGAAATATTCTTTTTCTTTGATGTCTCGGCCTCTATAAGGGGATCCTTTGGTGGTGTCACTTCACCCTTTTCCTTCTTGTCTTCTTCCCCTTCCTCTTCTTGGTTTACTTCACCGCCTCCTCCTCCTTCAAGTGAATCAAGCGCAGTCTCCTCCGATGTGTTGTTTATCTCCTACACTTCTTCCTTTTTCTTCTTCTTATTAGCGCTGCTCAGTCCATCATACTCTTCTAGGGTGACCAAAGGACTTCTGATGATATCAGGGTCAGAGATCTCTATCTGCTCGACTAGTACAAGGAATTCAACCAACCATTCCTTGGTTATCTCTTCCATGTCTTCATCAGTCAATTTGTAATACAATTACAGCTCCTCTTTTCTTTCATCCCTACATGTAGTGATGTAGATGAAGTGGCAGTCTGTGCGGAACTTCGCTAGTGGCCTGTAAGTATGCAAGGTCATTCGGGGGAATGACTCAATGGCTCACATGAGATGAAGGTAGTAAGTGTGGAAGATAATGTTAGAATGCCACTTCTTTGCCATGTCTCTCTTATACCACAAGGTGGTAAACCTTGCGGCCAGTGGTTTAGATGGCTCGACTTCAGGGAATGTCACTCTGTCTGGCATCTCCCAAGCAACAAATGCTATGAGTATCAATAACTAGCTAAAGTGGAACTCGTAGCCTTGGTCTTATGCTTCATGGAAGTCCTTATTTAACTCATTGACTAGGTAGCTCACCTAGCTAATCTGCAACCCTTCAACACACTTCCCTGCAAGGTCAACCACAAACCCCGTGACTTGCGTTGGTCTATTCTTCCTGATGAACTTACCAGTGATCAAATGGAAATCTAGGCGCACTGCACCATCTTGGCTGGAGGCTACCTTGTAGCCTCGCTTCCCCTACCATACCATACCTTACCTTTATTCGTTGTGCCAGGGTGTGATTTGCAGCCTTCCCTAGGTAGAATTTCTAGCGGTCTGATCCCTGCATGATTAGTCCAGTGATCATGTGGATCAGCACCACATCCATAGTCACACATCTATCCAACCAGAGATAACCTCCATGGTATCATGACAGGAGGAGTTTAACGCACGCGTTATCCTCCTGATGTCGAGCGAAGTGGGGTATATTCATAATGTTAAGGATGGTGTACCTCACGATCTCCTTACTCCATGGCTAGGGGACTATCTTCAGCTTCTTCCCCATCATATTTTTCAAGTACGTATGCAGTGCGAGCAATGCATAATTATTCATGTCTCCCGGGTTAAAGTCATTGATCTTAATATTAGGGATTAGTCCTGGCTGCGGTCCTACTGTGCGTATCCCCTTTGGGAGGTACGAATTGATGAGTGTGTACTCAAAATCTCTCAGGATGCTGACACGACTAACCGTGCCAGCTAGAGGTGGGATATAGTCGGACAAGACCGACGGGATGAGATTCGCGTTCGTCAGGTCGTCACATTGCTTACTTCTTTTCTCAGTCATTGATCGACTAGATTGACGTCTAGTTGAGGGGGATTCTTTCAATCTGTCCGTCGATGAGGCCTATACTTCCATAGACATGACCTTCTTAGCCATAAGGTCAATCAAAATATCTTCTACAGATCTATCTACTGCGTTAAGGTCACCCGAAATGCACGCTCATGATCAAATATATTGGGTAGGAGACTAGACACTCAAGGTAAGAAAAATGGATGGCGAGGTCTCAAAAGAACAGTGTGATAGAACTCAGTTCTCCGTGGGCTTGAATGTCTCAATTTTCAAAAGTGTCCCCTGTGAGGCATTCGATGGATTAAATAAACAATGTCTTAACAGATTCCTTCAATGGGTTGAAATGCCTCAATCAATACGATTCCATCCATTATGGCGCAGTCCTAATGGTCCAATGGAAATATTTCTGGAAATAACTGCATTTCTAGCCGTTTTGGAGCGTCATTCTAACAGTCGGGACGCCTCCAACAGTCATATTGCTTCACCAAGTCGAATTTATCTTCTGCGCTGTTATGTTATTCCGATGAGGTTCAAGTTATGCAAGCCTTCCTTCTCCGAAGTCCTCTCTAGAGCTTCCTGCAATATTTCTACCTTTTCTTTCTTCTTACTGAGCTTTCTAGCCTTTTTTCCTGTGATCTGAGTCTCTGGATTCCTCTTTCCAATTTTATTCTTATCTTCTCTTAGCATATTAGCTTCGCATTATCGAGGGTATTTCATAGGGTTCGAGGGTTGTAATTCTTCTCTTACTATTTCTAGGGTAGGTGCTCTTCTCTCCTGCATGGATAGGTTATTTAAGCCTTCTTATGTTCTTTCAACTTCGACAGCTAGGTATCTATCCCTCAGTTGCTTTGAATTTTACTCTTGTTCTTCTCTTAGTTGTTCTATTTTCTGGGCTATGAAGTCCCTTAATTCCTATTTTTTTTGTTCTATGTCTTCCTCTTCTTCCTTCCTTTGGATCTGATCGTTCTCAATACAGGTCCTTCCTAACAAAAGTGCAATAGGAGCGTTGTTCTCAACAAACTTAATAACCTCAATTTCTTCTACTGTCGTTGTTCCATGGACAATCATAGGTACATGAGTAAGTCTTCCACATAGGGTTATCATATTTCCTTTAAACAAGCCTATCCCTCCCAATGAAGGAACTATAACAGGCTTTCCCAAAATTTTCCAAGTACTTTTTGTCATGATATTCACCTGTGTTTCTGCATCTAATACACAGTCTATGTCGAAGTATCCTATTCTTGTTTCTATGCACTCCTTCTCTTTTAAGATCTCTGGTAAACTAATGTCTCTGTGATCATTCAATGTTTCTTTCATATGCAATAATATAGCCTCTGATTATTTCTGGTGCTCTAGCATATTCTTAGTCTCTTGACCTTCTCCATGGTTTTTTTGTTTCATGTTCATCTTCTAAACTTTAGCAATCATTCTAGGGAAATCCAAAACTTCAAGACCAACAACTTTACAACAAATACAAACAGGACCTCTACCAGGGCATTCCTTAGTGAGATGTCTCAGTCTTTTGCAACTATAACATAATGTCAATCCTCTCTTTCTCTTAAACAATCCCCAACCTTTTCTGTACTGTGTACTAGGATCATAGTGATGGACCTACAAAAAAATCTTTCTATGCATAGGAATCACATATCTTTCACTATCTTTATCATATCTATACATATCAAATCTTCTTTCTTCTAGTTGTGCCCTAGTTTTTAGACTCAGACAAAATCTATCAAACATACCTAAATCCATACTTTTCGAAGAAAAAATTTCCACTTATCTTACCTTTACCAGAGGACAAAGATTTAAGATCTTACCTATTTTCTTCAAATCTAGTTCCCTTCTTAGCACAGAGCTTCACAAGACAAGTAGAATACTGCGCCTATAACAACATATCTACGCACAGAGGTTTTCTCTTTTCTTCATTTCCCAACAATCACAATTTCATGTCCTAGAAACATAACCATTTGTTGGCACATGGCAGACCCAGGGTTCAATGCTTCAACAACACACCAAAAAAATCCTAACTACCAGCTCTTTAGACAACACCTACGAAGCAGATGAAGTCTCACCCGAGGTAGAGGCAGAGGGATGTAGGACTCAAGTGTCTACAACCTAGCTGGGACATAGATCTGTGATCACAATACTTAACAAAGCACTTAGCATTTAAAATTCATTAGTCTTTTAACCCTTATTCACATCGCAGGTTAAAACCCTAATTATAGAACATCACAATATTAATTAATATCTAAGCACATCTACCTAGTTAACACATATCATCAGAGTAGATCTAACATTCATTCATATACTACGCACTAAGCTATTACATCATATGCATTCATCAATCAACACTAAGAAAATAGACACATAAAGACCATGAACACATTTCACAAAGCACAATAACACAGGATATACATGGTTCACCCCATTGTGGGGCTATGTCCACCAATGTTCTTCTCTTCTTATTAGTCTCTTCCAATATTCTTACAGAAAACAAGCCACAAAGCCGACTCTGCATAGGATAGGAGATCTGTGCACACCTCGCTAGAACCTCGTTCCTCGAGTTTGGTACATCACAGAGCCTTTTCACAGTCTATGTACAAAGCACCTATAAAACGCTTTCACTTAGCTCTGCAAGCCTTAACACATCTTCTTGCACATAGCTGACATTATCACTAAGCCATCGACTTCCTAGTTCTTCTTATTACATCACCTAGCTACTTATTTATACATTACAAAAAGGGCCTAAACATGGGTAAACCCATGGGCCGACATCCCATACCCGTTACATAAACCCTAAAACCCAAAAAGCCCGCAAAAGGGGGTGAGATCCCATGATCTTCGCTTCGCCTGGGTGCTCCTTCTTCAACCATCCTTTCGAAGTCCCAAAAATGGTCAAACACGACCAACATTTCCTCAAAACCTGGTCAAGGGCCAACAGGTTCAGTGTTAGGGCGTGTAATCATCAAGGGTTTTCCAACTATATCTGGAGCTTCTTCTGAAGTGGTGGGAGTAGATTCATGGGGCACATTGTATTGACGACCGCATGTTTGTATAAGAATTTCTTCTTCTATAGTGAGGAGTATATTACGATCCCCTGGGTTTCCAAGGTTTGGATACTGTCCCATTTGTGGTGGGGCAGGATGTACCTCTTGTTGAGTATTCATCACACCTTGGTGTGGAATAGGGTTTTACAACATGGCTGGGGGTGGTTGTTGCAAACACTGTTGTGGGGCCTGCGGAGGGGCAGGCAACGCTAAAGGACATGGCCATTCATGGAGTATTTCATCCATTTGAAGTCAACAATTTGGGGGCAATGGTGAGTATAATGTTCATGCTCACCGCAAAGAGCATAAGGGAAGTTTTTCTGGAGGTTTTTGTTTTTTTCCTCCCTTAGCATTTGTTGTTATTGTCCCCTTGGGGATTCTGTTTACCCTGATTTTGGTTTCCCCCAGCAGGTTGGTTTTGTTGGGGGGTATTCCCCCCTGGTCCCGGGTTATTATTGTTTCAGTTTTTTCCTTTCTTCTTGGCATTATTCTGTTGATGGGATGGATTTTTCGTATTCAATTGTTCAAAAGTATGAAGTTGTTTAATGGGAGAGGGTTGAACAAAGTTAACATTGGTGTGTGGTTGTCCATGTGGAGGATCAACCAGCTGTGGAGGACTAGGGAATGGAAAATACAGATTGTTTTGTGGCAAAAATCCATAGGGCGCATAGGGAGGCATAGCGCTTTCACTAGTGCCCAGGTTATATGTTGAGGTAGAAGGGCACCTGAACTTGGTTGAAAATCCAGGTGCATGATGGGTGCCGATGGGGGTCCACTCATGGGTGGAGGGGGGCAAACATGATATGGTTGTTGGTAAGGGGGATGAGGGTAATAATATGGCCCTCCATATATCAGTGGATATTGGGGTGTATCGTTCATAGGTGGTGGTTGGATGTATGGATTGTGGTGTGTCGTGGTACCAACCAACCCATCCATCATGTGAGACATCCCAAGTTTGTCCTTGCCAAATGGTACAAGTCTCAGTGCATCAGGTATTACTGTGTATAAGTAACCCGAATGAGCATAAATGAGGTCGAACTGTTGAGCCTTGCTGATGGCTTCCTCTTCGGATTAGGGGAAGGTGGATTCCACATCTTTGGCAAGCATAGAGACGAGTGATTTTAGAAACCAATCAAGGTGTTGTTCTTTGGTGGTTTCTTCTTTACATAAACTATGTTGCAGACACCATTCATGAATGTGGTCAAAAATATGCATAGCTAAGGTTTTTTTTCACTTGGAGAGTAGTTCTAAACCAGTGTCATGATGAACTGGTATTTTAAAAAAGGCCAAAAAGGATTTGTCCAAGGATTCGAAAGTCACGTGGGATCCTGATTTTTCATCCACATACCATATGGTTGATGGAACAGTAAGTGTGCATTGAAATAACCTTAAGCCTATAGATTAATCCATGATGTTGTTTTAATAGAACCATAAGTGGAAGGTCATGACATGGTTGGCGAGATCTTCCCCCAATTTTCCTTCAAATTTTGGAATATCTGAAGATAGTTTAGTAGTCATATTGGGCCATGTGGGGTCATGTAATATAGGATCATTTGTGAGTTTATTCAAATCAAGAATGTTGAGAGATGCCAAATATGGCATGGGGGGTGGTGGTGGAGGATTAGTTCCAKCCATAGTGTGAGTAGGTAGTGGACCTGACCCTTGAGGGGGGTTTGATGGGGTGGTACTTCTCCCTTGAGAAGAAGTTTKCCCCCCGCCTCCTTGTGAAGGAGAGCTAGTGGATGGATGGCCTTGGGAATTGGACCCAAGTAAAGTGGAACCAAAAAAAGATGATCCCAAAATAGTGGCACTCATGGGGGTGTGAGATGGTTGATTCGGTGATTCGGCGAGACTATGAACTCCTCCTAGAATAGGAGGGAGATTTTGCAAGCGTCTGGAACGAAGGGGTTTCTATGGGTCCCCTATGATGTTCGACTAGCAAAGTGAATGTGTGAAAATGGTGATGAGAGAAATAAATGAACAAGAGACTTGTATAATTTGGACCTTCACAATATAACTCACAATTGCATGTAATAAAATGAGCATCATCAATTGTAAATAAGCATACAAGTGGGTAGGTGGATTTTGTCTGCATGGGAGAAAAAATAAAACAAATTCTCGTGTCCTAAAAGATGTATCATCCTTCCTCTCAAATAGCACTGGAACTTCCAAGAGCACTCAACAATGGGGTCTGAAGCCACTGGAAGAGGAACTAGTGAAGGATGAAATAATCAATTATAATGAGGGGTAGATGGTGCATATCCCGAAGGAGATGGCAATATTTCCCAATATCCACACAAAATATGATCAAGGTGAAATTGCATCCCACAATTGCCACCTGGGTAGATGTCCTAAATTTGGCCATTAGGTACCTCGGTCAAAGTGTGACATTTAGATTTTCGGCCTCATAAATGGGCCTTCAACACTTCATGGGTATCTCCCTGCCTTATGGTGTAGGAACACCTGACTTGGAGGATTTTAAATTTCCCTATTTTTCAACTTCTAATGTTTGAAAATGTGAGAACCAGATAATGGGAGGTTATTTGGATTCCTACCCCCAATATCCTACCTAGACTAAAATATTTCTTTTGGCACTTCCTGTGGAGGAAAACTTAGTCAGTTTTTAGAAAAAAATTAGATGTGGTGGGTTGAGATATTGGGGGTGTGAACCAATCTCATTTGAATTAATTGGGTGTGGATAATTCCTTCAAGAACTAGTGGGACATTTCAGAATTCCTTTGGAGAAAACCTACTTCAACCTCCACAATTCAAGATGGAAATTATGTGAGTGAGGAGTGACTTTGTGTGTGAGCAAGTGATAAAATGTGTCGAATTTTAATAATTTAGGTGTGAATTTGCAACATGTGGACTTCCTGTGGTCCTTACAAATCTTTGTTACCTATCTTACTAGACTTCATTGGTACAACCTTGCATAATTTTAAAAAACCTAAAGAACTAGCATGTGGACATATGGGTCCTTACCAATCCTTTAAACTCCCTAATGTTTTTTACACTAAGAAATCTTGAAAGAATATCCTAGATTGTAAGAATGTGGGCATGTATGGGCCCGTTACTTTGGTATTTAAACTCTCCTAGTGATGTAAACTAAGAAAGTAATTTCAAGAGACTATCCTAAGTTTGCAACATGTGGGCATGTATGGGCCCTTACAAATTTAAGATGATTTCAAAAATAAACTAAGAGGAGCCCCAGGGGGGCTTTGTCCTCTCCTAAATATTTTGTTAAGGGAAATGAAATGTCCCCTTAACCACCTTTCTGATTCTCAAGATCGCTCTATGGTGCGAGAGAAGATCATAGTCAATGATTAAAGTTCATTTATGGTCCTGATGCAAGTGTTTTTTTATATGTGATAACAAATAATATCAACTTAACTTTTACAAACCAAACAATCCATCCATGTGGAAACCAAAGAAAAAGAGGAGAAATATGGTTCTTTTTACCCCCTACGTGCCTATGTTTAGCTAAACTTTCATGTGGGAAAGGAGTATAAGTGGAATGCATTTACAAATTGCATGAAAGAAGTATTTTGAAGGCTAGGGGTCATCAAATCATCACAAAAACTCTTACAATTTTGAAAATCTAGAAAAGTTTGTGGGTTACAGTTCAAACAGAGGCACAATGGGTGCATAGTGTGCAGAGAACAAAATACCTTTTGGTGCACAGTGCGTAGAGAAAAGAAGTACTTTGGGTGCACAGTGTGTTGAGTGTGCGTTTGTGGGATGAAATACCTGTGTACGTTCTGATACATGTCAAGGGGGGGGGGGTGGGGAACTTCGAGTGGAATTATCCTCCTCTGGCTCCAAAATTGGTTCTTGACAGGTAAGGCTAGGCCAGTTTTGGTACCTGCAAGACAAATGGGTCAAAAATAAGTGCTCTCAAAGCCCAAATAGGGTGGAAATTGATACCTTCTACCCATTATGGACACCAATTTCTTGTGTCCGTTTTGTCACTTGGGTGAGCAAAACAAGGGCGCTTGCATGCCTATTTGGGCATGCTAGACAAGACAGAGGTTAGTGCATGAGTTAAATAATCCAAGCACATGAAATAAACAACTAAACAAACTAAAAAAAACTAAGGAAATAAAACTAGAATGCATAATAAACTTTGAACCAAAAAAAATCAACCAATGACCAAGGTTATGCCACCAATGGATAACTATATTGGTTGGAAAAACATCGTAGAGAAATGAGGACTTATGAGTCCCCTCTTCCTCCTTGGGAGGGCTCTTGAGTTCCCTAATGGAGAGATCTTCTTACAATGGTAGAAAAGAAAGAAAATGATGAAGAAATCAATGCCTATTCCTTCAAGAGGTGAGTGGAATGGCCTATTGGAATGTTGCTAGAATTCTCCAAGGAGAAAAGAGGATTCTCAAGGGAGGATTGAGGCTGCATAACAATACTATGAAAATATTAATTTATTAGTGCACCCATGGCCTCCATTTATAGCATGTCTTCAAGGCAATATTCAACTGGTTCTTAGTGTGAACAAGGGGCACTTTAGGGAACCCTTTGGTCCTTGACCAACCCTCCATTCATATTTATGTTAGATATGAGGGTCAAATCAAGTTGGGAGCTGGTCCATAAGTGGTTGATGGGATGACAAGAACCATAAATGCATTGTTCACAGGAGTGCATGGATTTTCTCATACACAATCGTGCATATGGTGCATTGTGTGATCTACAGGCTTCTTTGGCACACGCACTATGTGCGCGCTTCCTTTAGTGAGTTAGCGCATGCCAATTTTTGTCCAATTGTATAGTGTTTGCCTCTTGGAAATGCATTTTTGGTGCTACAGGTGAACTAATGGTTATTTGGCAGTGTTGTATTTCTGTAACTATTTGCATGCAATGTTGCAGATGAAATTTTATTGATAACAGTGGGTCTCGAGTGTCACTATTGGGAAGCAGAGGAGGAG
>SNQJ01S0002554.1:151945-162759 GCA_010110895.2 Picea sitchensis | reverse complement strand
CCCCACAGGATATTGGGGAAGATGACTCCTAAGGAGGCCTTCACTAGTAGGTGGCCCGATGTCGAGCACATCAGGATCTTTGGGTGCTTGACCTTTTCTCATGTCCCCTCAGAGAGGAGGACAAAGCTAGACTCCACAACCCAGCATGGGATTCTAGTTGGATACTTAGAGGTGTTCAAAGCCTATCGCATGTACATTCCACCACTTAGGAGAGTGGTGGTGAGAAGAGATGTTATATTTGAGGAGGACAAGGATTTTCATAGATCTCTTGAGTCGATATCAGATTGGGAGCATATTTGGCACTAGTGACGAGTATCAAGGATACTGAGCCACAAACATTTGTGGAGGAAGTGGACCAGCAGGTCTGGAGAGAGGCCATGGTAGAGGAGTATGACTCCATTGTATGCAATGATGTTTGGGATGTGGTTCTGAGGCCAGTGGAGAAGTTAGTTGTGACTTCCAGGTGGTTGTACAAAACCAAGTATGTTGCATATGGAAACATAGAGAAACACAAGGCTTGTTTTGTGGCGCGAGGCTTGTCTTAGATTGAGGGATTTGATTATGACGAGACATTCACACCAGTTGTGAGATACACCTCTATCAGGAGTATCATTTCCATAATAGCATAAATGGGTTGGAGAATTCACCAGATGGATGTGAAGACCGCATTTCTGAATGGCTTTATTGATGAGGAGGTGTACATAGAGAAACCACAGGGGTTTGAGGTGAGTGATAGGGAGATTCACGTGTGTCTTTTGAGAAAGGAACTTAATGGTCTAAAGAAATCTCCCTGAGATTGGTATTCACGCATAAACACATAGTTTCTTCAGATGGGATTCGAGAAGAGTGATGATGATCCTAACCTCTACTACATCATTACAGGTGAGGACACACTCATTCTCATTTTATATGTGGATGACTTGTTCATCACTGGAGCCGAGGATCTCATAGTTGAGTGAAATCTAGAACTTACATCATAGTTTGAGATGAGTGATATTAGATTGATGCACTACTTTCTGGGTATGGAGGTATGGCAGGAGGAGGGTCACATATTTCTCGGGCAGGGGAAGTATGCAGCATATATTTTGAGCAGATTTCAGATGGAGGACTACATACCCATGTCTACACCCATGATTACCAACTGGAAGAAGCTTAGTGCTTCAGATATCCATTTGGTAGATGCCACAGTTTATAGGAAGTTGATCGGTTCACTCATGTATTTGGTTAACACCAGACCAAATATTTGTTTTGTCGTGAACACTCTTAGCCAGCATATGGTAGAGCCAAGAAGTGTTCACATGATTGGGGAAAAATACATTTTGAGGTACATTGTTGGGACAATTGATTATGGCCTAGACTATATCATAGGTGATGGAGTCAGTTTGGTTGGCTACAAAGACATAGACTGGGCAGGATCTTCTACTGACAGAAAAAGCACCTCAGGGTGTTGCTTTGGTTTGGGGTCAGGACTTGCTTCTTGGTTTAGCCGGAAGCAAAAGTCAATTTCTTTGAGTTCGAACGAGGAAGAGTACATGGTGGACAATCAAGCCAGTTGTGAGGCCATTTGACTTCGTAAGATGTTGGTTGGATTATTTGGTTAGGAGATGCCACCGACTTTCATTCACTGTGATAATCAGAGTTGCATCAAACTCTCTGAGAATCTAGTGTTTCATGATCGGTCGAAGCACATTGAGATCAGGTACCACTTCATCCGTGATTGGGTTCAGAGAGGCATGGTTCAGTTGCAATATATATCAATTGACGACCAGGTTGCAGATATACTCACCAAGGCCCTACCAAGGGGTAAACATGTCTACTTCAGAGACAAGATGGGCTTGGTGAGGAACACCTTCCTTGGCAAGAGGGAGTGTTGATATTATGTACCTTGGGAGATGTTCCCCATGTGTTTTTGCTCTCCTAAACACATGTGTGAAGTACTATGTACTTTGTTCCTTGTAGTTTGTGTCTAATTTCACTTTGACTTAGGAGATTTAAGTCAAAAGTGAAATTTTGTCATTTATGCCTAAAATGACTATTAATTCACTTCGTGGGTGAATTAGAGACATAAAGTGAACTTAGGGAACTTAAACCAAAGTGGGTTATTGAGTGAGATTCTTTTGGAGCGATCTCAACCTTTGATTAGATGGGAGATGGGATGATCTCAGCCATCCATATCTTAGGTTTCCTTATGGAGGTTCAAGAGGGGCGCAAAGGGAAAAGGAGAGCTCATTCACTCATTTGCTCACTTGGAGAGATTGAGAGAGAGCTTGGAGATGAGGTCTGAAGCATGAGGTGAGGCTAGCTTGGGCGCATGCTTTCATGGAGAGAGGCATCTAACTTGGAGCATTGTTTATTTACTGAGGAGCTTCCAATGTTGAGGAGGGTGCACTTGTTGAGGAGGGCACATCAGGAGCGTAGAGGTCTTACACCTGTCAGATTGTAGTGGGATCAGTTTCAGAGGGAGGCCACACACCAATGCTTGATTACTGTGGAGGGGTTTTCCATTTAGAGCTCACAGTTTGCATCTGCAGCAGATTTGGTGGATTTGAGAGCATTTATGAGGGGCACACCTTCCTAGGGTGCACCTGGTTCATTTGGACTTATATTTCAGCTTGGATCAAGCTACTATTGTATCAGGTTCATCTATATTTTTTACTTGATATATTCCACCATCTATTCTTCTCATATATAGACATATATCCCCAACTGGTTTTCCCTAAGGGGGTTTTATCCAGGGTCATGTTGACCAAACATACATGTGTACAAAATTATGTGTGTTAGTATTTTAGATCTGCTTATTTTCAACTATAAAGATCTCTAGGTGTGTTGTATTTATTTTGGTATGCATGTGCTAACTCTTGGTTACTAAAACTACATGCTAGAGCACCTAAAATTGCAAATACAACTGTAACAAATCAACAAGAAGTTCCTAAACTGTTGGCTGTCCTAAAACAACAACAAAACCTTTTCTAGACAGTTGAAACTTAGAGCCAATTTGTGGTCAAAGACAGACCCAGTTGGCAGCTTGATAGGACCTGGAAAATATTCACTCCTCTTGTTTGCAACCACATGGATTTATACCAATAACTGCTCCATCGCACATGACGTCCCACTCGTGCCAATTTATCAATGTTAAATTCAAACATCACCAAATTTCTACAAACAAATTAGAGATACATCAGAGTCTCATCTCCCATTCTTAGAGTGACTGCCTTCCAGTAAGTCATCATGCTCATCTGCATATCGTATACCTCCTCTACGCGCTCAGTAGAGATCTCTATCATCTCTGATACATCCACTTCTCCAATTCCATCAATGGCCACATAATTTTCTCCTACATCATGTAAGTTGGGATTGCCATTACTCAGATTCTCTGCATCGAAGACAAGATTATGTAATATTTCCATGAACTGGACCTTCGATGTGAGCATACTGCAATTTGTTTCCGTGGATATCAGTGGAAATAAAATTCAATGACTTGCAATATGATGGTTTCCATATATTCCCATACCATAAATACCAGATCCAAGCTCCTCTCAGTGATCTAGTCTACCAACATCTACAACAAGCTCAAAAATATTGGACGAGATAAGAAGTTGGGAAGCCCAACGACCTTGGCCTTCTCCAAAGTCTCTGTCTCCTTCGCCAGAAACTTTACACCCATGGAACTGGTGTTACAAAGATAGGTGTAGTATCCCTCAAACATCTCTCGCATCCGAGCCATGCAGTGCATCCCCTGTCATCCTCGAATTTCTTGAAGTGCCCCTTGATCTTAATTTCATTAATACATTTCTTCAATGAGTCCAACAACTTAACAAACAAAATGTTGGCCTATTGTGTATTGCAGAGATGTCGCGGGAGATCGCTGAGCTTTGCCTGGCGTTCTAAGAGAAATATTGGCCATTCTGATTGAATGGCAGGTGGAAAAATCCACATCTGCGAATATTATATTCTGTATAATTCTCTCCTTCAAAACTCAAAATAGTGGGTTCCATTGCCACAACTCGTCCCAACTCATTTCAAATTCGAAAATGGGGCGTGGAGGAAATAATGTACAACATGTCCCATTTGAAATATCTAGTTAATTTCAAATTAAAAAATGGGCTCAGAGGGGCATTCACGCCGTTCAAAAATGAGTGCTTACGTAGTTCATGCCATTGACTGTTCACAACGTTGTGTTATGTCGTCTAGTTGAGTGAGACATCGGAGGATCGATGAGACTCAGAAAAGGGAGTAGCATGGATGCATGGCGGGATGGATGCATGGATGTGGGAGGGTACCATGGTGTTGCATGGGCATCCAGTCTATAGAGTGTTAAAGACTCTACAACAGGTTAGATATTGCTCGCACTCCTCAATACCCAGGGTTGGAATTTGTCAGGAAAAATGCCCGTCAAGGGCCATTTTGCCTGTATTTTCCATTCAATTTTTTGGCATCCCCGTCTCTCCAAATGGGCATCCAAATCTAGACAACGTATTTATGATGGTTGAAAATTGTACAAAATGTCATTGATTTCAGTCTATTATGAGTTGCCAAGTAGGGGTGATAGCCTATAACTAAGTAGGAGTGTTAGCCTATAGCTAATGAGGAATAACTCATCTTTATATTCCCAACCACCTAGTTCGGTAGCTTCGTGTGGTCGGTTGGATGGGGGAGCAGAAAGAATCCCTTTTGGCGAGAGCTTTGATTCACTAGGAGAGATGGATATGCAGTAATAAGGAAGGCATGGGATAGATGGGTTAGCAACCGATGCAACAAGCATCAGAATGGGTCTAGCAAGAGATAGGAACACGACAAAGGAATAAGCCCAATGGATAGACAATTGCACAAAGCTGCTCACAAGTCTCTAATATAGTTGAGAGGTTTATATATAAACCAAAGTCCTTGTCAACCTTTCGAGGTGGTCATCGTTTCTGTACTGACTAACTTGATCAAAATTTTACAAAGCCAGAAATAGAAGAGAGTGATGGAGATGGGGTTAGGGTTCGAACACAACGCATCTAGATTCAAGACCATTTTTTTTTTGCGGCAATAGCCTGGGAAAGAAATTGAGCTATTAGATAGTTGTGGTTGAACTTGGAAACAAACTCGTAAATATCATGAACTATTATTTTATTTCGTTTCTTCTTTTGTCTCCTTGTCAGTCGATTCTTTTTTGGCATTAACATAAATAATATTTAAAGCTCTCGAAATAATATTATTAGTCATTTAGAAACCCTCCTAGAACCATAAGTACAACCATGATTACAACTGAAAATTCTTAAGGTGGAGATTGAAGAAATATTATGGACTAGCTATCGTCCATATCTGTTGAATTACCAGTAGCTTGAAAGTCGATGTCGATTTTTATGCATTTAGAAGGCTTTTCTTCCTTAAACCTCAAATATAGCAGGAAATTCTTCACTTGGGGAGTCAAAATAATATCGGGTTGTTGTCAAAATGCTCTAGAAATAATATATTTCCATATCCAATGATGATTTTTATTGTTTTTTGATGTGCTCTACTGTATTTGTTTTTTTATATGATTGACCTTTCTTGTTCCATGAATACATATGAAAATGATCACATAGAAAACTTTCTATTAAATGTAATGGAAATAAATTGTGTGTAATTTTGTTTTGTTAGTTAGCTAGTTTGCTCAAGGAACAAAAGTTATTATAAAAATTAATTTTCAAGTCATTGATGAACTCTTTAGTGTAAAAGTTGTGTAAAAATGCAAAAGACACCTTGAGACAAACTTATAATTAGGAGAGTAGGGAGAAGACATCTGATGCTCGTAAGTCTGTAAGTCTCTAAATACGTCTTTCTAAAAATAGGGTTACTAACTAAAAGCTTTAACATAAACTTCAATATTGAAGTGTTTTTATCAAAACTTCACTGTTGAAGGGTACATGTTTAAACTTAACTTTTTTGGAAGGGTAATATATAGACCCAAAACCTCAAAAAAAAATTTGTTTTACCGTTAAACATGAATTAAAAAATTCAAATTCCAACCCTGTCAATACCTATTACCTCGCAAACGTACGTGGCTAAGACCGGGTGCCGACGGACACATCCAACCTTCCTTCTTATGTACGCCATCCCCACTATTTAAACCCTTGTTGTGCATTCATTCAATACATTCGCCACACCCACTCATCGCAGAACATTACACTCTAGGGGCGGCGATCTTGTTTACTCGCCTTACAAACCACAAGAAAGCTTTCGATTGGATTCATCGGTTTCGTGATCCAGCCATGGCGTTTCAGTCGAATCGCCAGGTTTTGTGAAGCTTAGCAATTTCTCTTTGCACACATTTTGCGTGCATTTTTTCAACTGAATACATTGTCATGCAGGTATTATTCATTGTGATAGCTGACGGATCTTTTGGCCGTGCAGAATGACGGGGAGGAGAGGCTCAGATACCTGGGATTTTTCCAGGATGCCGCTCAGAATGCCACGGCTCGTCTTTCTAGTATCTACGGGTATGCCAGAGAGAATTCGGGGCCACTAAAACAGGGGGTTTATGCTATGGAGGGAGCTATTAAGGTTCTTGTCACGCCCGTCTACCAGAAGGTAGAGGGAAAGCCTTTCGAGATTCTCCAATTCGCGGATAAAAAGGTATGCTGACCGCCTTTGCCTTTCAACCATGAAACTGCAATTAATTTGCTTCTGATTTTACTCCGGCCCTACTGAATTTGCTTCGATCGCAACTTTAAACCAGAAGAAGAAATATCTAGGGTAATATTTGGTTTCTTTGTTCTTAAATACCAAAAAAGATCTAGGTTTGCGTTTGGGTTCTTTGTCATTAAAATTTACCATAAGAAAATTCGAGGGTTTCATTTGGGTTCACTGTCATAAAATTAGCCAGAAAAAGAAAATGCTAGGGGCTCACTGTCATAAAATTAGCCAGAAAAAGAAAATGATAGGGGCTCACTGTCATAAAATTAGCCAGAAAAAGAAAATGATAGGGTTTCATTTGGGTTCTGTCATTCAATCAGGGCTGCCTGTAATTGATTTTTTATGGTTTTGTAAAGGTGGGTAATGTGATCGATAAGCTTGACAGTTGTGTGCCTCCAGCACTGAAGTCACGGACTTGTGAGTTTTTTGGGGCGGCAAAAAGGGCACCCGAAGTTGCCAGGTCCGTCGTGACCGAAGTTCGACAAGTCGGGGCAGTGGAAAAGATCAAGGAAGTGGCGAAGATTTTGTATGCCAAATCTGAACCCTCGGCCAAGAACTTGTATAACAAGTATGAGCCTGTTGCAGAGAAATGGAGCCTGTTGGCTTGGTACAAGCTTCGTCAGTTTCCTTTTGTTCCCCAGATTGTAGAGGCGCTTATTCTACCATGTGTTTATTGTGTTGAGAAGTATAATTATGGGGTTCGGTATTTGTCTGATGGGGAGTACCGAGTGGCTGCCTGCCTCCCCATTGTGCCTGTCGAGAAGATTAAAAACGCAATCTACAGGGAATTGGAAAGGAAGGAAGACAAGCCGATCGAAATCACTCACGAAAGTGAAGATAAGGTAGATAGTTCTGATTCTGACTGATATTGTACTCTTGTGATGGTCATCGCTTCCTATTGTCAAGCCCAACTCTTGAGCGATGGATTTGGCACTGAAGGTGATAGGGGGCTGTAATGGGGTGGGGCCTTGGCTGCCCTGCAGACTAAGTATACAAGGGACCCACTTTTACCTTTGTTGGTATAAACCGTTAATGTGTAATCTTGGTTTTGGTATCTGAAAGTATTCTGTTCTATTGTGCATTGGCTAGTGCGAGTGATGCTTGAGACTACTTGTGCAATGGGGTTACTTTAATACAATAAGTTGGGTATATTGTCTTTGGTTTGTTCAATTTGTATATTGAGATGAATAGTTTATTTGTAATTTAGTGTTGTGTGATATAGAAATTACCCCTTTTGGATATGCGTGTAGAAAGTATTTTCAGATTTATGAGTGATATGATTACCCCTTCAAATAGCCTAGTTTTATTGTTTTTTTTAACTTAATTTTTTTTTTTAAATAAAAAGAGGGGCAGATCTTATTATAGCATATCACATACAAAAATTACACGTGTTTCTAGGTTGCCAACTGTTTCGTTGAATTAGCGAAAATCGGGACAGTTGGCAGCATTGGATGTCCATGTATAAAAAAGGTAGTTCGTCGTTTTCCCTGCGAAGAGGAAACTAGGGTAGGTGGTGGCCTATAGCCTTTACATTAACCATTAAAGCTAGAATTAAAACTAGATTGGACTTGGAACTGAATCAAAAAGAGTTAAAACTGACACCTAACTAGAACCAGAAAGAACTCCAAGCCATGCAATTACCCGTTGGCACCAAAAGTGGCTTCGCCAGGGTCTTCATTGTGCGGTTTGTTCTGAGTCGACAGGGCAAAGGGTCTTGCCCTGCTGGCGCATTGGAGAATGCTTCATACAACATATCGATGTGTTGGTGCATGATTGTGCTACGATAAACCTGATATGCTATATGGCTTTTCAGATCAAACACTAATTCCAATTGTTTCGGGTGGAAAAAGGGTGGGGGGGCATGCCATGGTTCTGGTACAATCGAGATGGGAGGTGGTGCAAAGACCTCACCACCTTCCCTCGTTGTGCCACTCGGACCCTCCACAACCTTGCCTGTAGCAGCCTACACGCCTTCCTGTGCTCCATCCTTGTGCTCCGTCGTTGTGTGCCCTCCCTGCGCGCCTTCCTCCTTCCTGGGGTCCCCATCCCTTGTTGCGACACTTGAAGGATTGTAGCCCTCTGGAAGTAGAGTGTCATGAGAGGCCATGTGGACCTCGTCTATTTTCGCCTCCATGGTGCCGGTGTCGTGGTGAGCCACAGTGGTTGGCTTAGTGTCTTTCGCGAAGAAGTTGCTTGGGGGTTGCCAATTCTCTGGCACAGTGAAGAGTAGGGACTTCAGAGGGATCTGAATGGGTTCCTTCAGGATTACTTCCTCCATGTAAGCCATTGGAGGCGATCTGACCATCCCTCCTTTGCGTGCTGCCTGAATTCGTTGAGTGCAGGCAATGGAGAGGGATTTGACCATCCATCCCTCGCTCTAGCATCTGTTGCCTCCTCTGTCCTGCTGCTAGACTATGCCAGGCAGGGCTACGAYGCGACTTGCCCCTCTCCCGTGGCATCGAGAAGGTAATGTGGATAGCAAGCTTGCAAGAGGTTCTGTAATGGCTGCACCAAAGCATTGAGTTGCTTGCCTAGTGCAGGTCGAGGGCGAAATGGTGAAGGCTGGTGCATTGCTGGGTGATAACGAGGAGGGACGACATGATTGCTTCCATTATCATCCCCCAACCATTGAGTATCATTGCCATCACTCTGCTCACGCAAGGGAGTTGTCCTTCGACTCTTGACAGACAGTTAAGGCGGGCTCCTATTATTAATGGAGAGGGGATGGGAGCTAGCCTGCCATATTTATGGCTTGGCTCGGGCTGGTGTTAAGTGTGTTGAAATAATGTAACTGCAAAGAGTATTCTTATTATTATTTGATATATTATTCATTGGATCAATCCCCATTGTGGATTGATTTTGTCGGCTATTGTAATAGGACCAAATCCCCTTTTGCGGATTGGTCAAATGTTAATTATAATAGGCATAATAAGAAGTCGGCCCCAGCAGATATTAAAGAGGCCCCAGAATGTAATTAAGGTGGTTATAACCACCTAGTGGGAGAAGACGGCCTTGCCAGTGAAGAGACACTTCACACGTGCCAGTCTAATATAAATAAGGAGGCTAGCGCCTCACTTAGACACACAACTCACTTGCTCATTGAGAAACAAGTTTCAGATCTGTTGTTGGAGAAGAAGGAGAGAGAGAGTGGTGCATATCTGGGAGAGGACTTTCTGTATTAGTTTAAGACATCTCTTGGCATTGTATTGGCTATCTATATTAAGGAAGTTTCGCTGGGTTTTCTTCCCCTAGAGGGTTTCCCAGGATAAATGTTGTGTCTCTTATGATTGTGTATTTCTCAGTGATCTTGGATTATGCTATTGTTATCTAATGAAATGCAAACAACTATAATAATGACTTAAACATTAACATGGTATCAGAGCCAAGCTTAAGGAAGCATCTTTCACAAGTGAAAAACGTCACTGTTGCCGTACATGAAAATTATGGATTTTTGATGGTGAATCTTTTCAGCCCCAAAACCATCTAGAAAAGTGCGCCCTCCCCTAAGGATTAGTTTGGCATTCTCAGTGCACCTTTACAGTGGCTGGATCTCTCGGAAAGTGAAACCCTAGTTTCACAAAGTACCAGAAGTACCAGAAAACCAGTGTACCAGAAGTACTAGAGGTACTAGAAGCACCAGTCTAGAAATCCGCAGATCAAATTTGGAGGAGCAAAAGTTGGATTTTCTCAGATCCAAACACACTAGGTTACTCGCCTCAGCCAAGCGCACCTCTTGGTAAGTTCAGATTTTGATTTTAAGCACTTTCATTTTTCAGTGATTTTCCTAGCTCCAGGTAAAGATGTCTGCAAGCGTTAAGCTTGTTGACAAGCTAGGAGTGAAAAACTTCCGTGCTTGGAAGTATAAGGTTGGCCTCATTCTTGAAGAGAATGACCTAGCAAGATTCGTCAAAGAAGAAGTATTGGAACCCGTCGATGCTGCAAAAAAGGCAAAGCATCAAAATGACAAAATAAGGGCCAAAAGAATCATTGCAGATTCAATCAAAGACCCCCTGATTCCTTATGTGTCATCTAAGAAAACTCCGAAAGAAATATTTGATGCCTTGACCAGACTATATGAATGAAAGAACATAAACCGGAAGATGAATCTAAGAACTCAACTGAAGAATACAAGGATGCAGAAAGGAGAAATGATT
>SNQJ01S0002554.1:110695-144190 GCA_010110895.2 Picea sitchensis | reverse complement strand
TACACCAATTCATCAATAACTCATTGTCATACTTAAAATATCAATAGGAAATCAAAGAGGGTTTTAAACATGGTAGGAACCAAGTGAGTAAACAATAGAGGCATCTCTAATCCCCAATCAGTATTCTCAACTAACATCGAAGCATCCTTCCTTCCTAGCCTACTTCCATCTTCCATCCTATCTTTTCCTCTGTTGGACTAAGATGGAGTGTCAACTATATTGACCTAACTCCAGATAGAACCCGTAAGAGGAAGTGTCATACATCTCGACCAAAATTCCCCAAAAGGGAACTAGCAGTTGTCATCACATGTCTAGGGGAGCGTGACTTCACAAAACCCTCCCACGACTCTAGGTTTCAGAGGATAAACGGTGGGAAATACCTCCACCCCTCCTCATAGAACTAAGGTCAACACAACTAGCAGTTGTCATCACACGTCTAGGGGAGCGTGACTTCACACAACCCTCCCACGAATCTAGGTTTCAGAGGATAAACGGTGGGAAATACCTCCACCCCTCCTTATAGAACTAGTGTCAACACCCTACATCAAGCCCTATTGTGCAACTACTATTCTTAGAGTCACGTCATCAAACAACCACTCTAGGAAAGTTGTGTGTCCTATCAAAACCACACTTACCACAGATCATAGAAATATTTGAAACCATAAATTAACTCATAAGTACAAATTATAGCATACACTATCTTCTTGATGTCTACGACATCCATGTTACCTCATCATTGTAGTCATTTGGCTATCACATAGATCATCAACCTGTAGGTTAGTTCACCAATATCTCATATCTATGTATATACATCATAATTTCATATAAGAATCCATAGCTGTATTGGCATTCAATTAAGAAATCTATGTTTATTTTTATCATGGCTTGCCTCTGTTATGCATTCACAACATAACTTTGAGTCGATATACATGTACATAAATTCCATATCTTAATTTGCATGTTTAAACAAATCAAAGAGTTATCATCATCATGAGCATATAACAATGAAAATAATAGTATGCAACACATAAATAGGTCAAGATGTAAACTTTTCACATGTCTATATCAATATTGTTGAGTCCAAATAGTTGTTTAAGCAATGAATTACTAAGATGAGAAGAATCAAAGTTCTAACTACCTAAAGCCAAAATATGGGGCGTTACAAGACCATTATTTTCATACCTAAATAAAATGAAGAAGAAGATGAATTTGTAGCCAACATGTGAGAAGACTTAGTAATACATGTCATTGATTTCATTCATAAGATGGAAGAGGGACGGATTGTAGTAGCATGCATAGAAGAAGGCTTGGAATTGTAGCGAAGCAAAGAAACGAAAGATGCATAAATGGAGGAGGTGCACTTGGAATCGATCATTCCTTTATTGACTCTTGTACTTTGACTACAAGTTCTAAACTGTGGAAATATGTAGTGGCCATGGATGTTCTTCCAAAGGAATAAGTGATGGGAACTCTTGTTTCTATAAATTATGTTATGATGTTTTCATTGTTTTAGAGACAATGCAATGTAACACTCAAGGAATAAAATCTCGTTGAGGTTGAAGAGATTATTGAATAAGAAGTTGTTCATGCAATAATGATAATAGACAAAGGAATGCAAAAAGTTATCCATGCAAGATGGTGATGAAAAAAGTGACAAAAAAATATGGAATAGAGGAGGAAATTGCAATGAGTGTTACAACAAATTTTACCTCACCCCATGCAACTTTCTTGGATGGCCTTTCCATTTCCCTATGTAGACTTGAATTCCCCTTTTGTACCTTACAAAGCCAAAAAAACACATTTTTCCACATATACATACCCTATCAGTTAGACAACAAGGGTATATGCAAGTTGCTCCACTACAACCCGCAAACATCGGGTTTGGTGCTCAAAATTAAAAATGATGTCGGGTTTCCATGCCATGTCATGAGATCCATGATCCTTGACCTTCCATATACTGGAAATGCTCTGACTTAGCCCTTTAGTTCATTTTGAAGGCTATAAATTGAACCATATCCAAGCCTTGAAGGAGATTCAACAATTCAACTTTCAGAGTGAAGACACTTTGAAGAAATTTTACTTCATATTGAGTCTCCATCCCTTTGTCCTTGAAAGTATGAATCCCTTGTTCAGCCCCCAAGCTCTTCCTTCTTTGTGATGGAGAACCTCATTGACTCCTATATATGAGCTTGACTTTGGTGTAGGATTGAAGTGGTGGAGGCCCATATGGAGGGACTTAATTCTCAGTTCCAATACGTTCTGTTATAAAATTTTGTCACATATATACTTTTGCTGATTATTTTAATAGAAATACTCTTTTCTTGTCAAATCGATATCTTGCAAATATTCGAATTATTATTCGATGGGCATATTTGTCATGTATGTTAATGGATTATTCTAATCTATAAGCCAAAATTATATATTATCACCATATGCTTGCGTATCTTGGATGTTGAGGACAAGTTGCAGGTATAAATATTTGAGTTGCGTGCTCAACGACGGTCTTCATCGAACGTCCAGACAAGGTAGGCTCTTGGCCTTGTCTTGTTAGCATTTAATTTATATAGCATACTTGAGATTAGAGTTGATTTCTACGTGTCATTCTATCTATTGTGGTTTACCCCATGCCATAGATAGATTTTCCTCGTAACAATGAGAACAAAATTTACAAAATGAAGATTCAAATCCTAGAAGAAGAGAAGAGACACTATGAAAAATTATTCATATAATGAAGCACAAAAAAAGGAGAAAATCATGAGTGGGTGGTTGAGTAGAAGGAACTCATTGGATAGTGCATTGTGCCAAGGGAGAGGATGGGGTATAAATCATAAATTACCTTTGGATGTCCATGCAACACCATGTGGGGATGGTGCTTGAAGTATTAATGAAGCATTAAGGGGAGGGTATGGCAATTCCAACCATAGAGATAAAGTAGAAGAAATCAAGAGAATGTGCAGAGTTGAACATGGAGATGCAATGCTCCATGAGATTTCATGCTACAACATAGATGGAACTTGCAACCATGGAGGTTGCAACCATGAAGGAGATAGTTCATAAGAATACTTAGCAGATGCAAAAATAATCCAATAGATGGACATGTAGAAAGAGTCAATTGAAGGTGACCCAACTAGTAGTGATGATAGTGGAGAGGCTCCAGTCAAGAGGATTGATGCAAAGTTCATGCACCAAACATTGAGGATAAAATAGGCTAGAGTGATGACTAATGGGTCTAATTTTCAACCAAATGTAATGGTGGGGAAGGAACCCATAGAAGAGATGCATGCGGGAATTGTTGTTTCCCTTAATTTTTGTTGTGTTTTTCTTGTAGGTATAGGTAGTGTGTGGAATGCTGCACATGATGTAGAATAAACACTCATGGAAGAAAATGAGCTCATTGAAGCTGAACACATCCATGTAATATATAATATGGATAGGTTAGAGAAAGGAGTATCAAAGGAAACTACGTTCATGATAAAAATTACAAGCCCAAAGAAAGAGGAAACACTATACTATGAATTAGTGTTTATGTAGAAGAGGATAGAGAATGAAGAAGAGATCTCATGCATTTGAGAGATCCTTGATATAGTGAAGGACACTCTCATGGAGAAGAACATTAGAGTAGATTTAGCTAATGGGGAAGGCAAGGAGAAAATAAGAGAAGACACTGTGATGTTTATGGAACATTAGAGTTTGGTGTTTATTCTCAAAAGGATAGAGACAAGTGGAGAAGGGGTGTTGTTGAGTGTAGGTGTTGGGATAGGGGTAGACCCAGGGTTCATCTCTAACATTGCACCAACAATCCCTAACTACTAGCCCTTTCAGCAACACCTGCGAAGCAGATGCAGTCTCACCTAAAGTAGCAATAGGGGGTTGCAAGACATAGGTGTCTACAACTAGAGGAAATGAAAAGTGGATTCAACACAATAATACACAACAATCTAGTTATCCTTTATCTCCCTTAAGCATACTTCACACAGTTATATCTCAGATCTAACACTATGATGCAATAAAAGAGTAACAGAAAGAATAAGAACACAACATCAATCGTACACAACAACCAGATTTACGTGGTTCACCCTCTCCCTAGGGATATGTCCACATAACTGTGTTTCTTGATATATTATGTGAAAACATACAGTTCTATCTATGCTCTTAGCCAACAAATATCTCTCTCTTTCTCTTCTCCTCTCCCCTCCATGTGCACCCAGCTTCAGGGTTGATCTTCGCACCCAGCTGAAGATCTTACAACACAGACTCTCTCTCGACAGAATACTCCTCTCTCTCAACAACAATAATTTATCATTACATTCTCTAACCCAAACCAGGTCCTCTTGACCCTCTCGGACAACCTTAGGCTGAAACCTAGGTGTCAAAACCCTAAAATTCCAAAACCCTAGGTGTCTAAAACCCTAGGTCAACTTGACCCACGTTTTCAAGGCTTCACCAGCCTGTATTTCCTTCTTTGCTGTGAGGTGCTCCAAATCATCTATTGGTGCTGCAATGTATTCGAGAAATCTTTATCAGTTTCATACTGCTGCACTAGAATTCTCATTCATCAAAGATAATACATTGATGCTAGCAAGATGAGCGGCTTGAATGACACCATTCTTCTCAACGATATGAAGATGTTGATCCCATGTCTATTGTTGTCATCAAACTTTTATATAAGAGCCAGGGGTTATGTAATTGTTGCTACAACCGCTCGTTGAGACTTTACATAAGACAAAATCTTCGATCCATCTTTATTGCTAACTGCACTTGAGGGGAACAAGCCATAGTTGGAAGCTACAATTTTTCCCAAATCGTTGACAATAACTATCCCTCTGCCTTCTGTGCCCTGGACAGTGGCTACATTCATACGTGGAGGGGTATCGCTGCTTGAACATACCACAATCTTTCCTCTTGCTTTTGCCCGATCCAAAGATAAAAAAAAAAAAAAAAAAAAAACACAATTACTTGCCGCATCAGTGTTGTTGCTATTTACAACGATGTCTCCAGTGTTGACAAGAGGATACAAATCTGAACGACTAAGATTGAATTTTTTTATGGATTCTCCCTTGTAGACGAAATGAGATGCAGATCCTATGTTTGTTAGTGTCCTCCTGATCAATAGCATCATAAACCACAATGATAGCATGGGAAACACGATCATAGCTGGAGTAGGTGATGGAAACAAAATAGATAGAGGTCGTGGTAGGTGATGGAATGGGTTCGCTTGGTATGTTTGCTGTATTCTCATTGTCGAATCCAAGTTTCCCAGATTCCAGCAGGGTCTCTACCGAAAAAGTCTTTCTTCTTCATCAAAAACCGACCAGTGAAGGTGAAGGAATATGTATGATTTAAGTGATTCAAGAACGTAAAGCTTGGATTTCGAAGGAGTCTTGTAGCACTGCATAACTTTATTTTGAGAAGTAGGCTTGTATCCATAGATCGCTGATCAACTCCCTGGTTTGCCAGCTCATTTGTGAATTGATTGTCCTCACAACGTACATGCACCACCTCATAAATCTCAAACCTACGAAGGAGATGCCACACAGTGTTGTAATATCTCCTCAGCCATTCTCCAGAAGTCGGCCTTAATTTCTTAGCATTGAGAAGAGAGGGTGTGCGTTGCTATGTAGCTTGAAAATGAGGTTGTTGGATGCTTTCTCAGAATCTTATAACATCTTCACTTCAGAACAATCTAAATCGGCATGCCATGGAACAGAGCATTGAGCACACAATAACCTTCTGTCAGTTAATGCCTCCTTAAATTACAAACTCCCGAAGGTCAAGAGGACTGGGATTTACTCAGATATGCAATATTACTTACATATTTGCAAGATTCGCTACCATCGTGAAGGGAGAAAATCGATACATCGAAAAATCATCACCGAGATCTATGTTTGAGGAGTTACAACAAGCATCCGAGGATGACAATGATAGAAATCCGAAATTTCTAATTTTGATTTGCCAAAAATAGCGTTGTTTCAACCACTCAATCGAGATTGGATTTGATAATCGTAAGAGTGGATCACCGCTTGAGGATACGTAGGGATAAAGATTGATTTTCTTGTTTTTCAATCAAAGCCGATTCGATGGTCAGGATCAACATCCATAAGAAAATCAAAGAGCTAAATGACCGTTCTACACATAATTGCCAAATAATTCAGAGACTAGGCGTTAGAGCATGGCTGTTGCATGTGTGGCATGGGCAGTGAACTTCAATCAAAAGTTCTAGAGATAGTTCGGACCGCAAAAGGATTCAGCAATAGTGCAGGGCGAAGGAGAAAAACAGACCGAAGGATAAATGCATTCTCGTCTTTCCCAGTAATGCGTTCTCAATACAATAGGTTTGGGGCATCATAAACGAGCACAAGGCACCTTAAACGTGCAGATCTAGACGATGTGAAGACATCAATTATCATGATCATATTGTTTCAATGTTGTAGATTTTATTCAAATAAGGAAAAAAGATGGTGGCTCAGACTGAGAAGATGAAAACCAACACTCAAAATTTCAGCCAAAGTTTCTGTATGGAGCAATACTCATAGAGGTCACTGTCTCAGCTTAAAAGTCAATGTTTCAGCATGTAGTTTTAGTGACTGTTTCAGCATGCAACAATTGTTTTAGCATGAAAAATGCAGTTTGTTTTTATTCACCTAATGTGTACTGTTTTATTTTGTAGGTTGAGGATGGATGCGCAACAAAGATTTTTATTTTTATTTTATTTTATTAAATGAAAGCAAGAAGTTTTAAGAAGAATTTAAATGAAATTTTGAGCAAATGGAGACAAGTTTATTGAAAATTGTAGGTGAAAAATGTTCGTAGTTTTATTGTTTGCAGATCTGCAAATTTATTCAATCACTGTTAAAAAAAATTGTCACTGTTTCAGCATATAAAATTTCACTGTTTCAACATGCTGTAACAACATGTAAAAATTTCACTGTTTCATCATGCTGTAACAGCATGTAAATTTTTTGTTGTATCAACATGTTGTAACAACGAAAATTTTTGGTGTATCAGGATGCTGCAACAATGTAAAAAAACATTCCGCTGCATCAACATGTTGTAATAACATGTTAAATTGGTTTTATTGTGATTTATTGTTAAGCATGTTTTGCAAAAACATTCATTCTTGAAATCCAAATCATCCCTATTTCTGATCCTCGTGATCGCTCGAAGTGCGGAGGACAGCATACTTATTCTAAAAATAAAAATAAAAATAAAAATAAAATAGAGCAAAAATGTTGTTTTATTCATTAGCCTACCTACTCTATGCTAATTAGAATTAAAAATTGGTTATGTGTAGGCAAATTTCCAGTGGAGCCAAGCATGCAACAGTAACAACGATATGTTTGTGTGCAATGTTTTAAATGAAAAATAGAAATTTACCTGAATAAACGAATTTTGTTGCTGTAACAACAAACTAACTAAGAAATAAAATTTATCTGATCGAGTGCTTACTTGGAACCATTGCTCGATAATGCTTTCATAGGTGCGTTTTTCCTTGCTCGGATCTTGTTGTAACTCCTCTTCATCTTCCTCAATCTCCTGCTCAAATTTTTTTTTGTCATCTAATGCGTAGGAGTCTTCATATCTTGAATCCTCGTTTGTTTCTGGAGGAGTGTTTGAATCTTTAATTACTATCAAGATCTCCTCTTCCTAAGAAGAGGAGATCCCAAATTTCACGAGGATCCGAGTGAGTAGTTCCAAGCTGACACTCATTGTTAAAACATATTGAAAAAGGAGCTCTTACAACACCCAAATCAAAATAAAAAAAACTGAAAATCATACTTGTTGAAACACATACTCTCCACAGTTGCGGAAAACACACTTGCTACAATTGAAATTCACACTTGCGAAAAATGAAATTTGCGTAAATTGAAATTCACACTCTAGAGCTGGTAGGGAAAACATGAGGAGTATCCACTCAAGTAGATGATATGACCCCTTACCAACACATGCAGACACACTTGCAGGAAATCAAACTAAACCTCAATCCATCGTGCTTCCCTGACAATGGCGCCAAAATGTTAGGAGAAAATATTGTCATTTTAATTTCGTTGTAGTATTTTCCCAACTATTTAATTTGTCAATCCGAGGTTCACAGGATTACGAAGAACACACACTATATATGCAGGACTGAAGTGGAAGTAATCTAATCTAAACTGCTGAAATGAAATTAATCTAGGAAAGCATCAAAATTGCATAATGGAAAAACAATACAACATGTGAAGAGTTGAACGACAAATTACATATGTGAGTTCACACAATAGATCAATCTCAAATTATATTACAAGAGTCAAATGACAAAGCATGAAAGAACAACAATGAAAGAATCAAAGCTAAGAATCCCCTTCTAAGACTTCAAGCTGATCTAAGTCTAATCTCTCATCTCTAACTCCAACTTCCCAAATTATCCATTACATGATGTCTCCCCCCCTCACGAAGAGAGAACACTCTCTTATATACATGAAAGTCTTGAAGAGTGTCATAATTACAGATCCACTATTCTCTCAACTCATTCCTTCAAATCCTCCACTCATATCTTGGATAAGATATCCTATCAAAATCTCCATGATCTTCTCCTTTGAATATGCTTGAATGATTGTTCCAAATATTCTTCAAATATTCAAATCTTGAAGATGAAATTCGAATTTGAGGCTAGGTGGTAATATTTGACTTTGTTGAAATCTTCACATATGCCTGCACACATCATCAAACTCATCCAACCTTGATATATAATGAAAATATGTGTCATTTTTCTAATATTTAATCATAAATTCACTTATAATACTAGAAATGAATACAATGGAAAATAATGAGGAGAAACCCAAAACATGTGTAGGTACGGTATGATGAGGTTAATGGGAGATGATAAGAAGAATGTAAGGAATAGTGAAGGAAAAAGATGATATAAAAGTGACATTCAGAGATTTAACATGCCTAACTCAACTTGACATGTCCTCATGCAATTATGCATGGATCTTCTTAAGGACTTTTGGCATTCAAACTATGGCTTTTGATTGATGATGTCCTTTTAATAAGGAATGTTTCTAGGATTTATCTTTGATACAAGGTAACAACATGTGAAATATGTGTAACAACATGTGAAATTTTTCTTATGGTTGGTTCTTGTGTGACAATAGAAACAAAGAATGGTGGTTCTTGTGTTAACACCATTCATTTCACTTATTGATTTTCTTCTTGCAATAATTTAGCCATGTACTTCTTGGAAATAATATTTAATAAATATTATGAGAGCATCAATGAGTATAAGAGAAGCCTTTTCTTTATCTTTATGAATCATGCCAATAGGTATATCAATAGAAATGCAACAAATTATCGTTGGAAAAGAAATGTTAGTGAATCATAAACAAAATGATGAGATGGTAAAATGGAATAATGGTAATGAATATGTGGTGAAATAGTTTAGTTCCCCGCCCCCAATTGAAGTGGTTGCATATCCTCATGCAAATTAAAGTAGGTTATGGAAGGAAATCCTCATGCAAATTAAAGTAGGTTATGGAAGGAAAGAGAACATGGCAAGGAAATTTTCCAAAATATTCAAGTCAGCATATAAGGAATTGTGTGATTAAAGATTAGAAAAGAACATACCTCCACTTACCCAAAAAGTAGTTGTAGCTGTTGCGGCTGTTGGATCAAGAAAACGTGACTGGCGCTATAGCTGCAACTGCTGTAACTGTTGAAGCAAAGAATATCTGATTGTGACTGATGGAAGATGGAAGGTGTCACTGCTGCAAGATCAGGAAAATGGAACTGCTGATGTTGCTGCTGCTGTAACTAGATCATGGGAAGTGAAGGAATCTGAACTGCTATTGCTGAATCATGAGAAATGTGGAAGGAAGAGAATATGGAACTGTGGTACTCTCATACATTTGAAATCAAACTTCTACAATTGTTGAGGGGATCATGGAAAAGTGTATAGTCTTCACCTACTACAAAACCGATGATACAATTCTCATCATGCGAATGAATATGTTGATGTCGAGCATGAAGAGAAATCATTGGATTACCGACCATTGATGAATGTTGTTAACCAATGCGAGACAAACTCATCTGTGATGTCAATGAGTGTCAAGGTACCCGAGTACATCTTGTGAAGTGCGAATAGATGGGATGATGTCGAGCCACTTGCAAGATATAATGATTAAGGGACATTGATGTATTGCCATGATTGTTAGCGAGAGAGCTTGCCATTAAGGCATGCAAGCCTCAAGGTACTCAAAAAGGAACTCTAGTCTATATCCCAGATAAGGTGTCTAGGTTGATGGGGCAAAAATGTTGAAAGGTGGGCCTTAAGGAATCCCACATCAGTCAACACGAGTTTATAAAAAGAGTGGTAGGACTATAGATGTAAAGATATCAGTAGAAACATGGGTTATGGCAAGGAAATGTAATCATGGAAAAAGGGAGTTTGTTTTATTTAGAAGGAAATCTGGAAAGGAAAAAATGAATTGAAAAAGACAAGGGAAATGATGTATGCAACTCAGAAAGATAGGCATGTGTGAAGTCATGAAAGTTAAGGCAGTGGAAGATGGATTCAACACCAGGGATGACCAATCAACTTTGAAGGAGAAATAGGATAGTGTCTCATCATGAAAATTGGCAAAATGTTGAAATATGGGTATCGTAGCATGGTGTATCAACATGGTCGTTGTGTAACAACGAACATCAGGGTGCACAAAAAGTTTCTGTGTATCAACAAAATGTTTTTGAGTATTAGAAAAATGTTGTTGTGTATCGACAAGCGTCATGATGTTTCGGATGAGTAACAACTCCTTCAAGCTGTCTAGCAAACATGTTTTTCTGAAAAATATCACTTCGTCATAAAATTTGTTTGTCTTCGAACTTGAAAAAGATTGAGCACTAATCCTGCATAAAAACCGTGAGATTTGCAAAAAACATATTATGCATAAATAAGTGCAAATGTAACAAATCAAAGAAATAGATTGCGTTTTTATACTTGTTTCCCTTGAATACTTATTTGTCTTAGCTGTATCAAATTTGCATAATAACCAGTGGCTGAGAATTGTCACTAAAGTCCTGGAATATTAATTACACTGCTTGTCAAATTTACCCAAGAAATTAGTCAAGCTACTCCATTGATGTTAATTGTTTTTCTGCATAATCATGAATAATTAGATCATACACAACAGTCGATCCTGCAATACAATGCCTGCAAAAACACGTTAATCATAAATTCCAAAAATTATCGTCTCAGTACGCCAAATTGGTCCATTTTCCATCCAAAG
Source organism: Picea sitchensis (assembly GCA_010110895.2). Classification (NCBI taxonomy): domain Eukaryota; kingdom Viridiplantae; phylum Streptophyta; class Pinopsida; order Pinales; family Pinaceae; genus Picea; species Picea sitchensis. The sequence goes on along the minus strand of SNQJ01S0002554.1, from coordinate 132,932 downwards.
TGAACACCGGTTTCCTTGCATGACCTAGTCGTGTATGATATAAATTGATCTTGGTTGCATTGCATACTGTGAGAAACCTCCAGATCTACAAAACAACATTCCTTAAGTTCCTCATGCTTTGTCTCAACTGTTGTTCAGGTTATGCTCCTTCAACAATTAGGTATGCAAATGATTTAACACTCAGACTTAAGTCCTTGCAGTGCAGGTTGCACATCAGTCACTTGAGGCGTGGCCCGAATTTTCTTCCAGACCTGTAATGAGTGCCTAGCCTGAATTTGTGGCCAGAACTCATCCACATTATTGTTGGTTTCTTCAAAATCCTTCATCTGTGAGACTTAATATGTGTGTTGCTTCTGTCTTAGCACCGTCTATGGGAAAATTAAGTTGGTGTGTTATTTCTTCTGTCAAGGTGTACAATTCATTCAAGAGATGAATCTTATCTATTGGTAGGGATCGAATCGTGTTTGCAGTAGTCAGAAATAGAATGACACATACTATAAGTAGAATAAGTTCCCTGGACTGTCTTCTTGTAAAATCCATTTCCATTCAGCACTTCCTAGACAGAAGGATATCTCTAGATGTTTGAGAAATCTGGGAGCTCCTTGTGTTAATTCAGGTGAGAATATATTCAATTCCCACAGCCCCTGAAATTTTCAAAGCAGAACAATTGTTGAGTCGACAAGAACCGCGAAAGGAACATTAACTAAACTATGATATTAGAAGGCAGATCCAGCTGGGCTGTCATCACAATGCATGGCATAACAATTATATATATAGCAGATCCTGTTCACCAGAAATGGAATGTATACTGGGGCATATGTGTTGGTATTTTATTGGAATATGTACCATGTTATATAGCATATGCCACAGCATGAGCTGGGATGTCCACCAGTTTCTGAAGCCACACATCCATGAACATCACATCTTGTGTCCTTCAGAACCCTTTCTTAGCCATTGAATGACTCAAATGAAAAATGTTGGTTTTGACGAATCCCTAGAGATGAGAAACTTCACTAGACGACCCATATTGATGTGCAAATCCTTCTAATTCAATAATGGATATGAATGTGTCCTATCTTTTAATGTGCATGGTGAGACGATAAATTCAACATAACCCCCAATTTCCCACAAAAATCCTCTGTGCTCTGCGTGAGGATGAGATGGAGATCCAGATCGTGATTTCGGCATTGAACGAGGTGGCTATGAAAAATTTTGTACATATCGACGACTCGTATATAGCTAACAAAATTAGAGGCATCAAAATTTCAGGTGTTTGCCAGCCTATATTTTCCTTCCATATTACATCTTTGACCTTGAATTGGTTAACCGAAACACTCTTTCCGGACTCCTTTGTCTTATATGCAGAGAAATAAATGAGAGCGACAAAAGCACTGTTAGAACCCACGTCCTAAAACACAACATGCCGTGATGTATTCAAGAAATCTTTATCAGTCTCATACTGCTACACCAGAATGCTCGTTGATCAAAGATAATACATTGATGCTAGCAAGATGAGTGACTTGAATGACACCATTCCTCTCAGCGATATGAAGATGTTGATCCCACATCTATTGTTGTCATCAATCTTATATATAAGAGCCAGGGGTGCGTGTAATTGTTTCTACAACTGCTCGTTGAGACTTTACATAAGACAAAATCTTCGATCCATCTTTATTGCTAACTGCACTTGAGGGGAACGAGCCATAGTTGGAAGCTACAATTTTTCCCAAATCGTTGACAATAACTATCCCTCTTCCTTCTGTGCCCTGGACAGTGGCTACCTTCGTACGTGGAGGGGTATCGCTGCTTGAACATACCACAATATTTCCTCTTNATTACTTGTCGCATCAGTGTTGTTGTTGTTTACAACAATGTCTCTAATGTTGACAAGAGGATACAACTCCAAATGGCTAAGATTGAAAAATTTTATGGCTTCTCCCTTGTAGATGGAATGAGACATGGATCCGATGTTTGTTAGCGTCCTCCTGATCAGTAGCATCATAAACCATAATGATAGCATGGGCACCACGATAATAGCTGGAGAAGGTGATGGAAACAAAAGAGATAGAGGTCGTGGTAGGTGATGGAATGGGTTCGCTTGGTATGTTTGTTGTATTCTCATTGCGAATCCGAGTTGCCCAGATTCCAGTAGGGTCTCTACCGAAAAAGTCTGTCTGCTTCATAAAAAACTAACCAACGAAGGTGAAGGAAGACATATTCTTTAAGTGATTCAAGAACGTAAAGCTTGGATTTTGAAGGAGTCCTACAACACTGCATAACTTTGTTTTGAGAAGCAGGCTTGTATCCATAGATTGCTGATCAACTCCCTGGTTTGCCAGCTCATCTGTGGATCGATTGTCCTCACGACGTACATGCACCACCTCATAACTCTCAAACCTATGAAGGAGCTGCCACACGGTGTTGTAATATCTCCTCAGCCATTCTCTAGAAGTCAGCCTTAATTTCTTGGCATTGAGAAGAGAGGGCATGTGTTGCTATGTAGCTTGAAAATGAGGTTGTTGGATACTTTCTCAGAATCTTATAACGTCTACACTTCAGAACAATCTAAATCGACATGCCATGGCATAGAGCATTGAGCACACAATAACCTTCTGTCAGTTAGCGCCTCCTTAAATTACAAACTCCCGAAGGTCAAGAGGACTGGGATTTACATGGATATGCAATATTACTTACAGATTTGCAAGATTCGCTATCACCGTGAAGGGAGAAAATCAATACATCGAAAAATCGTCACCGAGATCTGCGTTTGAGGAGTTACAACAAGCATCCGAGGACGACAATGATAGAAATCCAAAATTTCTAATTTTGATTTGCCAAAAATAGTGTTGTTTCAACCACTCAATCAAGATTGAATTTGATAATCGTAAGAGTGGATCACCGCTTGAGGATATGTAGGGATAAAGATTGATTTTCTTGTTTTGAAATCAAAGATCATTTGGTGGTTAGGATCAACATCCATAAGAAAATCAAAGAGATAAATGACCATTCTACACATAATTTCCAAATAATTCAGAGACTAGGTGTTAGAGCATGGTTGTTGCATGTGTGGCGTGGGCAGTGAACTTCAATCAAAATTTCCAGAGATAGTTCGGACCGGAAAAGGATTTAGCAATAGTGCAGGGCGAAGGCGAAGGCAAAAACAAACTGAAGGATAAATGCATTCTCGTCTTTCTCAGTAATGCGTTCTCAATACAATAGGTTTGGGGCATCATAAACGAGCACAAGGCACCTTAAATGCGCAGATCTAGACGATGTGAAGACATCAATTATCATGGTCATATTGTTTCAATGTTGCAGATTTTATTCATATAAGGAAAAAAGATGGTGGCTCAGACCGAGAAGACGCAAACCGACACTCAAAATTTCAGCCAAAGTTTCTATATGGAGCAATACTCATAGAGGTCACTGTCTCAGCTTAAAAGTCAATGTTTCAGCATGTAGTTTTAGTGGCTGTTTCAGCATGCAACAATTGTTTTAGCATGAAAAATGCAGTTTGTTTTTATTCACCTAATGTGTACTGTTTTATTTTGCAGGTTGAGGATGGATGTGCAACAAAGTTTTTTATTTTTATTTTATTTTATTAAATGAAAGAAAGAAGTTTTAAGAAGAATTTAAACAAAATTTTGAGCAAATGGAGACAAGTTTATTGAAAATTGTAGGCGAAAAATGTTCGTAGTTTTATTGTTTGCAGATCTGCAAATTTATTCAATCACCGTTAAAAAAAACCATCACTATTTCAGCATATAAAATTTCACTCTTTCAGCATGCTGTAACAATATGTAAAAATTTCACTATTTCAGCATGCTGTAACAACATGTAAAATTTTTGTTGTATCAACATGTTGAAACAACGAAAATTTTCGCTGTATCAGCATACTGCAACAGCGTAAAAAAAACATTCCGCTGCATCAACATGCTGTAATAGCATGTTAAATTGGTTTTAATGTGATTTACTGTTAAGCATGTTTTGCAAAAACATTCATTCTTGAAATCCAAATCATCCTTATTTTCGGATCCTCGCGATCGCTCGAAGCACGGAGGAGAGCATACTTATTCTAAAAAAATAAAAAAAATAAAAAACATTAGAACAAAAACGTTGTTTTATTCATTAGCATACCTACTCTATGCTAATTAGAATTAAAAATTGGTTACGTGTAGGCAAATTTCCAGTGGAGCCAAGCATGCAACAGTAACAACGATATGTTCATGTGCAATTTTTCAAATGAAAAATAGAAATTTACCTGAATAAACAAATTTTGTTGTTGTAATGACAAACTAACTAAGAAATAAAATTTATCTGATCGAGTGCTTTCTTGGAACCATTGCTCAATAATGCTTTCATAGGCGCATTTTTCCTTGCTCAGATCTTGCTGTAACTTCTCTTCATCTTCCTCAATCTCCTGCTCAAATGTTTTTTCGTCATCTAATGCGTAGGAGTCTTCAGATCTTGAATCCTTATTTGTTGTTGGAGGAGTGTTTGAATCTTTAATTGCTGTCAAGATATCCTCTTCCTAAGAAGAGGAGATCCCGAATTTCACGAGGATTTGAGTGATTAGTTCCAAGCTGACACTCATTGTTAAAACATATTGAAAAAGGAGTTCTTACAACACCCAAATCAAAATAAAAAAACTGAAAATCATACTTGTTGAAACACATACTCTCCACAGTTACGGAAAACACACTTGCTACAATTGAAATTCACACTTGCAAAAAATGAAATTTGCGTAAATTGAAATTCACACTCTAGAGCTGGCAAGGAGAACATGAGGAGTATCCACTCAAGTAGATGCTATGACCCCTTACCAACACATGCAGACACACTTGCAGGAAATCAAACTAAACCTCAATCCATCGTGCTTCCCCGGCAACGACGCCTAAATGTTAGGCGAAAATGTTGTCGTTTTAATTCCGTTGTAGTATTTGCCCAACTATTTAATTTGTCAATCGGAGGTTCGTAGGCTTACAGATCACACACACTATATATGAAGGAATGAAGTGGAAGTAATCTAATCTAAACTACTGAAATGAAATTAATCTAGGAAAGCATCGAAATTGTATAAGGGAAAAACAATACAACATGTGAAGAGTTGAATGACAAATGACATATGTGAGATCACACAATAGATCAATCTCAAATTATATTACAAGAGTCAAATGACAAATCATGAAAGAATAACAATGAAAGAATCAAAGCTAAGAATCCCCTTCTAAGACTTCAAGTTGATCTAAGTCTAATCTCTCATCTCTAACTCCAACTTCCCAAATTATCCATTACATGATGTCTCCCCCCCCTCATGAAGAGAGAACACTCTCTTATATACATGAAAGTATTGAAGAGTGTCATAATTACAGATCCATTATTCTCTCAACTTATTCCTTCAAATCCTCCACTCATATCTTGGATAAGATATCCTATCAAAATCTCCATGATCTTCTCCTTTGAATATGCTTGAATGATTGTCCCAAATATTCTTCAAATCTTCAAAGCTTGAAGATGAAATTCGAATTTGAGGCTAGGTGGTAATATTTGACTTTTTTGAAATCTTCACATATGCCTACACACATCATCAAACTCATCCAACCTTGATATATAATGAAAATATGTCATTTTTCTAATATTTAATCATAAATTCACTTATAATACTGAAATGAATACAATGGAAAACAATAAGGAGAAACCCACGTATCATTATGGAAATGGTATGATGAAAGGTTAATGGGATGATGAAATGTAAGGAATAGTGAAGGAAAAATAAGATATAAATGTGACATTTCTGAGGCCCAACACCTGGATGCTTCATGAACTTGCTGTCATATACCAATACCGGATCTCCTTGCTTAAAGGATTTTTTCTTGATATGTCTGTCATGGTAGGCATTTTATCGTTCCTTCTATACCTGCTGATGAAATCCTATAATAAATCGGTCTTATTCTAGTTCTACCAACTGAGCGAGCCTCTCTTGAAAAACACTAGTGTCATCCATATCTGTGAATGCTGCAATTCTGAGACTAGGAACCAAATTTTCCATAGGGACAACTGCTTCCAGACCATAAACCAAATTAAAGGGAGATTGCATTGTCAGCTTCTTGCAAGTATTTCTATAATACCATAGCACTGCTGGTACTCTCAAATCCCAGTCATCCCTGTTCACACTGCAAATCTTCGTCAGCGTTGTCTCCAAGATCTTGTTGAAAGCTTCGACCGTCCCATTCACTTGTGGATGGTAGGGAGTACTCTTCTGATGGTGGACTTCAAATTCCTGAGTCAAAGCTTTGATAGTCTTATTAATAAAGTGTGTACCTTGATCACTCATCAGGGTCTTTGGGTGTCCAAACCTGGTTATGACATCATTAAATATAAATCGTGCAGTTGTAGCTTCACTACAGTCCTTCACTGCTCTTACTTCGGCCCATCTTGTCAAATACTCTATCGCAGTGATGATGTGTCTAGTTCATGTGCATTTCCGTGGTGGGTTGATAGGTCCCACGAAATCAATTGCCCATTTCTCAAATGCTTGTAATGTCAGCTGTTGTGTTAAGGCATCTCATCTCTTTTGGAAGGTTTCTCAACTCTTTGGCATACATTGCAGATTTGTAGTTATCCTTAGCATCTTTATGTAAGGTAGGCCACCAAAGGCCAGCTCTTAGAAATGTTTTCGCTGTTTCTTTTCCTACGTAGTGTCCTCCTACGATGCCTTCACGTGCTTCTGCTAGAATCAATGGTCTTTCTGCCTCCATAACACATCTCCTCAAGATCTCATCAGGTCCCATCTTGTATAGCTGTCCAACTATAAGTGAAAAGTTCGTAGCACGAACTACCAGTTGTTTCTTCTGAATGATTGTGTATCCACAAGGTTCCATTCCTATTGACAAGAACTGAACTATCTCGGTGAAGTGATCATCAACCTTTCCGATGGCCAGAAACTGTGCATCTGGTAGTGTATCCTCCAAACTAGTAGGTTCTTGTCCATGCTCCAACCTAGACAAGTGGTCAGGTCCCTTGTTCATTCTCCCTGGTTTGACCACGATCTCAAAGTCATATTCCTGGAATAACAATAGCCATATGCATATTCTTCCCCCCAACACTGGCTTTTTGACTAGGTATTTCAACAGAGAGTGATCAGTGAACATCTTAAAGTGTCCTCCCAACAGGTAGTGTTGAAACTTCTACAACACGTACACCATGGCTAAACCTTCTCTCTCAGTTGTAGTGTAGTTGATCTCAGCTGTAGATAGCTTCCTGCTAGCAAAGGCTAACAGGTGTTCAATATCTCCTTCTCTTGGTTGTGCTAACACTACTCCTAGTGCAATAGATGAAGCGTCGACATGCACGTGAAATTCCTTGCTCCAATATGGGAAAACTAGAATAGGCCCAGTAACTATTTTCTATTTCAGTGTGTCGAAGCTCTGCTGACATTCTTATGTCCATTGAAACTGACAATATTTATTCAAAAGCTTCTCCATGGGTGTTGTAATCTGTGTATAACCCTTAATGAACTTTCTATAGTATCTAGTATGTCCCAACGCAGTGCGCAGTTGTCTAACTGAAGTAGGGGGAGGTAGATCAATAATAATGGCAATCTTGGATGGATCTACCAGTAACCCCTGCTTACACACAATATGTCCTAGAAACACTCCAAAGGGTGAAAATAAGATGCACTTATTTAGGTTTAGGGAAATATGACATCGCCTGCACTTATCCAACATTAGTTTTAAACATTCAATATAGTTTTGCAATAAGCTAAAAAGAGTCCAATCATCAAAATATGCTTCTATAAATTTATGTAAAAACTCCTTGAATGCTTCGACCACCACCCTGGAAAAGATGGCTGGTGCATTCTTCAATCCAAAATGCACCACTGTATACTGGTAGAATCCCCATTCTGTTGCAAATGTGGTCTTATGGCGATCTTCTTTAGCAATCCTGATCTGGTGATAACCTGAAAATCCATATGTAAAGGAATATACCTCTTGTCCTCCCACATTATCTAGAACTTCGTCAGTGAAAGGTGTAGGGAATGGGTCATGCAAATAGGCATCATTCATCTTCCTGAGATCTACATAGATTCTGATCTCTCCTGTCTTCGTATCTTGGACCACCATTGGGCTAATCCATTCTGACTCCAATAGGTTCTATGATTCCTGCTTCCAATATTTTTTCTAATTCAATCTTGACTTTTTGCTTATATTTAGAATTCAGTCTGTATGGTCTCTACTTGACTGGACTAGCATCTAGTTTCAAGGGCATCTTCATCTCTCCCATGGGCCCTTTAATTCCCTTCATATCAGTGAACTTGGTTGGGAACAAGTCCTAATAATCATGTAGTAGTTCTGTGATCTTATCAATGGTGGCATCATCCCAGTAATATCCAACATTAGCAAGCTTAGGTGCTTTCTCCATTCCAATATTAACTTTCTTGATTTTGATTGGATGTCCAATAAAAGGTAGTTCGACTCCCGGTCCTTCTACATCTCTCTGTCCTTCTGTTTCTGCGATGTTCACATTCCTAGGAAAATCATCTTCATCAGCATTAATATTATAACATCCTTGCAATTTCTGAAGAGGTGCAGTCCATTCATCCTCTTCTTACTCAATAGGGAGGTTAGGTGCCTCCTCAAATACTTTATGTCTTACAACTTGTAGAGCTTGATCTATTGAAGGGTACTGACTTTCAAATAAAAATGTAGCTACAAAGTTCTGAGTCATACCGTACCAATATGAAGTGGTGAGGCGTAGTTCTGCTTGAAGATACCAATTGATAGGCATTGTGTTCAGAGTGTTGATGAAATTATGTACCCATTGTTCTTAAGGAATGCTGCTCCAGGCCTCCTCACAACTTCGCACATGGTCCTTCAAACAACTCTAACCTATGTATTGAACTTTACATCCTTCTACTTATTCTGAAAAGAGCATTGCAATCAGAGTGCGACATTGCACCAAGTCCGCGATGTTCTTTTTATGTGTCCCCCACCATCTTGCTGGCGTTGCTTTCAAAGACTTATCCAGTGCCAACAATCTCTGTTGTATTGGTACAATTTCTTCAAAATCTGATAAGAATGTTTCTAAATGATTTAAGCCATCAAATGTGGGCATATTTATTACTTCTGTGCCAATCCATTGAACTTCCCTAGTCAATATAGTACACCTCCACGAAGAAACTTCATACATTTTGTTCTGCCAATTCTCCAGTGCTTCTTCTGAGTCCGATGAGCATGCACTGTCACTTCGCCAGCTTAAATTCCCATATGCTGTAGGGTTAATGTAATCCTGCTGTCTCGATGTCAATTTATATATATTCTCTAGGTCATATGCACAATCTTCTTCTCTGATGGGTTCTATGTATCTTCGACCTTCATCGGGATCCAGAGGTGCAGTGACCCTAAGGCCATCACCTTCAAACATCATTCTTCTTTTCTTTAAGTCAACAACAATGGAATTGTTGAAATCCCAATCAATGCCTAACAACGCAGGATAAGGACAACTATCATCAACTATCTCATTCACCTCGAAGTCCACAAATGTTCTTACCCCATCGATGTCCACAGGGACATGCTCCAGTATCTCAAAGGGGCTTACTGCCTACTGATTATCCATCCTAAGCCTGATAGGGGAATAAATTAACTTAGGTTTTCCCATCAATGCCCAACTCTTCTTTGTCATAAAATTGACTTCTAATCCTAAGTCGAGGACCACATAATCTATATCATAATCTCCAATCTGAGCATTAAGGTGTAGTTCCTTATTAGTCCTTCTCATTTTGGATACTTGATGTACTGCTCTATTCAACAGAGGGTCTACCTTCCCTGGTTCATACTGTTGGATCAAGTGTTGTAGTTCTTGTATGGCTCTTTCATCCTTAATCAAATCAATGAACGTATACAAGAAGCTAACAAGCTTGCTTTCCTATTTTCCTTCTCCCAGTGATGCAGACTGATCGAATGCCAGAGGCATCCCACATTCTCTCACTTTTGGTTGTGCCTTCGATGAAAAAACCCGATCTCCTCCAAATTTGCTTCTTGCTTCTTTGAATATCTACTTTTCTTTCCTCGGATCAAACTCTGGTGTCTTCTCTATAGACCTTCTGACCCCTGATTCTTCTATAGTTGTTGTTGGAGTCACCCTATATTCTCCTGTAGCAGTGCCTCCTCTAGTGATAACAACGACTCTAGGATCCACTCCGCGAGGTTATTCTGAGATTAATTTTACTTGTGCGTTTCCTCCTCGTCTCTCTTGAGGTTTGGCTAACAACACATGACAATATTCAATAACATGTTCAAATGAGTTGCAGTAGTTGCAAGTGGTACAAGGGTTCTAACAGTCCTTGCCAAATGTCCTGGCTGTGTCCAGTTATAAAAAATGATCTGACCTCGACCTCGACCCATACCTCCTCGTCTTCCTATGAATCCACCGCGAGGGTTGAAGTTTCCTCTTCTTGGGGAGTTAAACTGCGTAGTATTTCCTTTCTGTTGTACTTAACCTTGAATTCTATATGTGTCTCTTGATCTTTCATGCAAGAGGTCATAAGCCCTACAATATTTCTTATCATGCCTCACAGATTTACAAAATGTGCAGTAAAGGTTGGTAGGTGTCTGGACATATTTTTTCATGTAATAACATTCACCAGGGTGATGCCTGTTTCTACATACCTAGCACCAAGGTAGAGTAACTTGCTTCAAAGGGATTGGAGCTCCAGCAGCCAAGTACTCATGAAATAGGGGACAATGCTCTTTGTCATGGCCTTCTGATTTGCATATGATACACCATATATCTTCTCTTTTATCTTTTCCCTTATCCTTTTTCATATCTTCGACTTGCAGTGATGAACTGGTTAGTTGACTCAAAATTTGACTCATCCCTGAGCTGGACTCTCCCATAGGGTCTGATTCTAGTTTCATGGCGATATCCAACGCCTCAGCCTGCGAAGCGATCTTCTGTTGCATCAGAGGGACTCTGATGTGTGGCAAGAGGGAAACAATGAACCATTCTTTATTCTGTTCGTCTTGAATCTGAAAACTCAAATGGTCTGTCAAGTTCTTAAACCTTTGATCAAACTGCCAAACAGGTTCAAATACTCTTTGCTTGATTTCTTTCAGCTTTGTAATGCACTGTGACTCCAACTTGGGTTTATTGAATTCGACAATCAACACAGTCTTAATTTCATTTAGCATTTTAGGTTGTACAACTCCTTGGACAAATTTCATGTACCAGCTCAGTGCGTGGTCTCTCAGAGTAGTACTAAAATGAGCTCTCTTAACAACTTCGTCAACGACATTCTTAATACTCCATACGACTTCGCATAAGAACCAATGTTGATCATGATCTTCAGATCCATCTCCCCTAAAGGTGGGTAACCTCATCTCATATTCCATAGATCTTCCTAGGTTTGTTGATTGAGTATGCACTGAACTAATGGTAACAGTGCTCTGAGTGCTCTGATAACTCTGACTACTCTAGTTACTTAATGCTGCTAAAACAACAGGAGGAGTAATAATACTTACTTCAACAGTCTGCGCAGTTCCTAAAGTTTCTGACTCTTCTCGGTGAGGTTCTTCAGTGTTCCCTTCTTTTTCCCTAGCGGAATTTGAATGTTCCTTGTTCAATAACTCTTCTTCTTCTCTACTATAGAACCCTTCTTCCTGGGCTGGTGGTTCGTGATTTTGTTCAAACAAGCTCACCAAAGGAACTTCTCTAAATGATCTCCCACTGCGTGTGTGTCCAACCTTTGTGTCACTGTCACTGTCCGAGTTCTTGAATATTATCTCTTTAGTCCAACTAATTACTGTATCTTCAATATGTTCTTCTCATGTAATAACATCTTGATTTGCAACTTCAGAAAATGTAAAAAAATTCCTCTAGGTCCCTTAAATAAATATCTCTCTTCTTGGCTATATGATTCTACTCTATCAATAACAAACTCAGTAATGTACCCTCCAATGGTACTATCAAACCAATGATATACTACTCTTGACACAATGTTATCAACTCTCTTGACCTTCTTGATCAACACTGATGTCCAAACCACAGGTGGTCTGAGTCTGATTTCAAACTGGGTATCTGCTAATATGGCTAGCCACTCGTATAGATCCTTATGAATTCCTCCAAATAAAATCTCATGTATATCGATAAAGATATACCTTCCCAACCAATCCTCTGTACTAAGATTACGGTTCTTGTTCTGAGCTTCGGAGAAATCTCTCTCTTGTTCTTCTATCCACTTCTGAATATCTATCTTCGATGGAAACCACCTTGACATTCCCTCAAGAAGATCCCGGTTCCGACAACAAAACCATTTGTTGGCACAGGGGCAGACCTAGGGTTCAGATCTAACAACGCACCAACAAGACCTAACTACTGGCCCTTTCGGAAACACCTGCGAAGCAGATGAAGTCTCACCCGAAGTAGAAATAGGGGGTTGTAGGACACATGTGTCTACAACCAGAGGAAATGAAAAGTGGATTCAACACAATATTACACATTAATCTAGTTATCCTTTATCTCCCTTAAGCCTACTTCTCATAGTTATATCTCAGATCTAACACTATGATGCAATAACAAAGTAATCGAAAGCAGAATAACACAACATCAATTGCACACAACAAAAAGATTTACGTGGTTCACCCTCTCCCTAGGGCTACATCCGCAGAACTATGTTTCTTGATATATTATGTGAAAACATACAGTTCTATTTGCGCTCTCAGCCAACATATATCTCTCTCTTTCTCTTCTCCTCTCCTCTCCCTGTGCACCTAGCTACAGGGTTGATATTCTCACCTAGCTGAAGATCTTACAACACAGACTCTCTCTTGATAGAATACTCCTCTCTCTCAACAACAATAATTGCTCATTACATTCTCTAACCCAACCCAGGTCCTCCCCTTATTTATAAATTATAATGATTCTCGGACAACCTTAGGCCGAAACCTAGGTGTCAAAACCTTAAAATTCCAAAACCCTAGGTCAACTTGACCCACGTTTTTAGGGCTTCACCAACCCGTCTTTCCTTATTTCCCGCGAGGTGCTCCAAAGCATCTATTGGTGGTTTTTTCCGCTTGGTGAGTTGTCCATGATCCCTCTTCTTTGCTGCTCTGTCTTCCTCGTTCTTCTCGTTCAACAACTTACTTTCTCTTACTTCGCTCCTTCTTTTCTGCTTCTTTAACCACTTCAACCCAATCTTAGTCAATGTGCTTTCCATGTAGTTCATACTTCATGCTTCTTTCCTTAATCTTCACAACTTTCCATAACCAAGGGCCAATAGTAGGAATGAAAACAAAGAGCATAGGAGAGGAGTGCAAAAAGTTATATTTGGAATTGTCTCATTCCATGAGATAAGTTATTGAAATAGATTAGGGATTGATGAGATAAAATAAGAATTCTAGTAGTGAAGTGCATAATCAAGAATTATTCTAGGTGTAGAGAAAGAGAAAGAAATGAACGAGGAAAAAATAATTGTTATGTACATGCTAGTTGGCATGAGTATAGAGGAAGAAACAATAAAGTGTGGAAATTAGATACAACCTCAACACGAGGTTATGATTTTCAAATGACCAAGGAAGTTAGTGTAGGGGAAACCTAACCACTCATGATGAATGGAGGTGAGAAAGGAAGAGCTTATAGGAAGGAGGATAATAAGGATGATTTGAAAAATCTATTCTTAATGCATCCCAACCATGTACTATAGTTATGAAACATGGTAGGGATGCATTAAGAATATCATTGGACGTTTTTGGATGAGAGAACCATTGATCCCTCCTCATACATCTACAACCCTTATTTACTCTCATGCATGTTGGAGTTTAATGCAAGGTGGGGACTACTTATTCTAGTTTCCATTGAACCCTTGACTTTTAGTTCGAAAATCAATATTGTTGAGGTAAATATATTTGGAAAATAATTCACTCATAAGAAGAGAAGAATATATTTGAAAAGAATATATAAAGATATGACATAGATGAAGAGTCAACCAAGGGGGAATGCTAGTGCAGAGAAGGTTGTATAGAATAGTGAGAGAAGGAAATGAGCCAACTATTCATGGAGAAATAAGGAGGAGAAGAAGGTGGTTTTGGTTGCATACTGGGTAGAACTTCCTCTCAAGAAGACAAATACATGGTTCTAGTCTAGGAACTGAGTAGAACTACAAGAGAGTTTGTTGAGGAAGAAGAACCCATACTCTTGAAGAAGGGTGAGTGAAATTCTAGCTATCAACTTTCTTGGTAGAATCATGGTGCAAAGAGAATTCTAATGAGGTGTTGAGAAATAAAGAATAAGAGCATATGGCTCTTATCGAAGAAAACCAACAACTAGGAGAATTCTAAGTAAGGAAGAAAGATGTTGCAATTGAGATGCTAGATTTTGTTGACCTTGTCAAAACTTAAACCAATGGTAATGCAACAAGAAACACATTATTCTTGTTGTGATTATTGTAACATTAATAACCCCTTAAGGCTACATGCATGTAAGTTTTATTCTAATTTTAATAAAGAAGTTGTGTGTTTTCCTAATTCCTATTGTATGCATGCTCATGCTTATGTTGATTTCTTAGATGAGTGTTGTTCCCTCTAAGAGTGTGAGTAGGTTGAGATGAGTTTGATGTTCCATATGAACCATGAGGATTTAGTGATCGAGGAATGAGATGAAGAAATGGTAAAACTAGTTTAAAACAAAGAGGACAATCATACACTAAAACTACCTAATGAGCAAACACTGCAAGATAAACCTATAAAATAAACAATTGTTAATGACTTGTGCTAATAAAAAAATTAGCATATCCCACTCTTATGGGGTTATTGAAAAGCATGCAGGCTACAATTGTCACATTAATTGTGATGATCACTCATCACTCTACCCTTTACTGGACTACAAAAATAATTTCCTTAACTACTTTAAGTTGGTGCATCAAGGATCACAACTTTGTAGAGTACATGGGTTTGGCTTTAAAGAGGCATCGCAAAGATTGCTTAAGCTCTTGGAGATTGCAAATTATCTTGAGTTGAATCTTCTCAATTCCATGTGATACAACCTCACTCTTTTCAAGTCAAGATAGAAGAGCCTTCCCAAGATTTTAGTGTACAAGGTTGCACAACTTCATAATAGGGAAATTTTAGTAAATTAAAGAACATATTCACACACATGTAGGTGAAGGTTGTCATCTTTGTAATTTGAAAGATTCAAGCCTATAAATATACTTCTTGTTCTTGATGAATCTCATAAAAGTACTATAATGACTTTTCTACGAAGAAACTTTAATTTATCTATGAAATCTTAATCCATGTATGAAACCATGCATGGAAAATGAAGTGCCCTTAAACAAAATTTAAGGTCATGGTTTGTATCCTTCAAATTGCACTGGCTCAATCTGGTTGTAGAAACGATGCCCGTTCGTTTCATTCCACTCACTTGTACTGCACATTTCCATAAATTTTATAAGGAACACCAGTTAGTACATCTGAAATAAGAGAGATATATGATAGACAATGTCTGTTTTTTGAATAAAGATTTACTTAAAACGTCTAGGGGAGGAGGTGCTAGAGAAGACAAGAGATCGTCTGGGATCGATGTTTGCAGATATCCAGTTTTCCCACGTCATCAATGCCTTCTTGTAAGTCATAATTGGATCCATGTTTGTGTGAAACTTTTTGCCATCCATGACAAAGTCCCATCTGTCCAACAACACTATTACATTTTTAATATCATTTACAACAAAAAATTTTAGTTGGCATTTGTTCAAAACTTTAATTACAAAGTTCATAGGTTTGATTATTCTCACCTTTGATATTGCCACCAATGGGACGACTCAAAAACCAGGACATCAATTCCTTGCCAGTAAATTCCATTATTCTCAACATTGTCCAGATAGAGAATTCTCTTGTTCTGACTATTATTGCGCAACTGAACCAGAAATGAAGCCCAAAAAACCTCCACAGAAGCATTATAATCCTGGTAAAAAAAACAAAGATTGTAAGATTTCATTACCCACCATATAATCAAATGCACAGTTATCCATGTAAACTACATTTATCAGCTTACCAGGGCCTTGAATATTGTAAGAGAAGGTTAATAAACCATAGTTTTCTTATTGCTAGGAATCACACTCCCACTGGCTTCGAGTTATAGTTAGAATATTGGAGAAATCAGTTGGTGATTAGTTTCCAACTTCCTAAAACCGTTCCTCAACCATTCAACATCTTATATATACATTGTAAATCTTAATGATTAATTTTAACAAACTGGGCTTTGCTTCCCTGTCTCCGTAATGTTATGAGTCAGTTTTCTTCATGCTGGTTTCAAGTTGGTATCAGATCCAGAGGGAGGAAAGAGGCAGACTGTTTGAGAGGCAGATCGCTGTGGCGGATCTGAACTTGTTCTTGGCGTGTTAGAGAGGTGTTGCGAGAAGAGCGGAAGTTGCAGCGAAAGAGAGGGATCGACCCCTGCTACCTACCTGCGTGAAGAGCGGAAGTTGCAGCGGAAGAGAGGGATCACCCCGCTGCCTCCGTCCACATTCCGAGAAGGAGAGAGGCGCGCGAATTTTCCCTGCGCGCGTTGAGTGAGGAGCTTGTGATGCTGGGAGATGTTGGCAGATCGTTGTTGCTGATGCTGGGAGATCGTTGCGTGAGAAGAGAGAGTCCGTGTGGAGCGTTACTGGGCCATCTAGCATCATCGACCGCGGAGCACTCACCTGTGTAGAGCCTGGTCTGCACGCATTAGAGGAGACTTATTTTTTTTTTCAACGAAGCTTGAAAGAATGGCGAATCCGCTGGCAGAAACTTACCTCAACGAAGCCAACAAATTGGATGGATCAAATTTCATCAATGAAAATTCAAGATGCAAACCTTGATGGAAGGTTATGGTGTATGGACGATCGTGCGAGGAGATGAAGCGCGACCTGATATGGCTGCAGGCGCGACAACAACAACTATCCTACACTTGGATAAGCGAGAAAACAAAGGCAAGGCACTGTTGAATGTCTGTTAAAGATAACATAATTCCGCATATTAGAGATGTTAAGACTTCTAGTGAAACGTGGAAAACACTTAACATGTGGAAAACACTTAACATATGTATCAAACTAATAATATGAATCACATTCTTTTCCTAAAGAGTAAATTGATGAGTATTAAGATGGATATAAATGAGTCTCTCAGTACTTTTCTTGGGCGAATTAAAGAAATGAAAGATAAATTGGGATATATAGGAGAAAACGTGTCAAACACCGATCTTGTAACAATTTCCCTAAATTGAATGCTAGAGGACTATCAAATGTTTATAACAGGCCTTGCAACAAGGGAGAAAGCTCCCACTTTTGAGGAACTCACAGGTATATTGTTGCAATAGAAAGAGAGGTGCACAAATTTGAAGCCTCAGAATTCAGACTTAGCACTATGGACAAAGAAGAGATTTCCTAAAGGGAAACCACGAGAAGGAGGAAGAGGAAGAAGTTCATTTCAGATGTAGTCAAAGCCAAATCAAGGTATGCCATCAAATAGAAATGAAATTAAGTGATTTTATTGTGGTATGCCTGGGTATATTTCTAGAGAATGTTATAAGAATAAAAATGATGATGAGGCTAGGAATAAAAATAGAAAACATTCATGACACTTTGCAGAAGAAAACTCAAATATTGAACCAAAAGATCTCAAATTGTTTGTGTCGAATGTTGCGTTGTCTGCTGAAACTGATGATGTTGATGCTTGGTTTGTTGATTTTGGCGCTTCAATTCACATGACATGTAATATGAATAGGTATACAAAATTTAAAGAAACACATAATGGTTCCCATATTTATCTTGGAGATGATCACTCTTATCAAATCAAGGGATATGGAGATATTCCAGTAACACATTCGAATGGTATTGTCAGACACATTCACAATGTTGTGTATGTCCCCGGGATAAAGAAAAACTTGATTTATGTGTCCACTATTACAGATAAGGATTTCAAGGTCGAATTCTTCAAGACACATTGTATAGTGAAGGAATTGCAGGATCATTACATTGTCAGACACATTCACAATGTTGTGTATGTCCCCGGGATAAAGAAAAACTTGATTTATGTGTCCACTATTACAGATAAGGATTTCAAGGTCGAATTCTTCAAGACACATTGTATAGTGAAGGAATTGCAGGATCATTACAGAACTCTTGCTTCAGGAGTAAGAGTTGGAGGCCTATACAAACTTGATGTCACTAGCAAGGATCATCCAGATTTAACTTCTGTAACTATGCCTACAAAAACCTTTGGAACCAAAGGTATGGTCACATAATTATCATGATTTGTTGTTATTACAAAAACAAAGTATGGTTGAAAGACTCCCTATGTTGAAGAATTTGTATGGTGCTTGTGAAGGTTGTGCATTAGGTGTTGGATCAGGTTGTCATTGATGCCAATGGTTTGATTGATTGATGTTTGATTGGATTGATTTATTGATGATTTATGTCAAATGTAATATGTATTGTCCTTGATAAGAATGCATAGATGAATGTGGATCAATGAGTTGTCATTGACATGATGAAGATGGATCAATGAGTTGTCATTGATACATGATGCATAGATGAAGTTGGATTGATGCTATTGTCTTATCATGGTTGATAATATGCACAAATGGATGAAATCCAAAGTGGTCCCTTTATGGTGAAATCCCTCACAGGAAGACGCTTTACGAATGAGTTATCCTAGAAGAATGGTTGGAGAACCCATGGTTGATTGTGGAATAATGAGATGAAGATCAATGAAGTTGTTGGTGAAACTATCCTAGATGGATAGTGCTTGTCATGCCATTTCCAGTGGTATGTGGAACGTCACATAACTCCTCACGGTTAGAGAGGTATGGCCATGTGAAGTTGGAGAACCCTTATGAATCATCTAGAAGACCAAAAAAGTCAAAGTAGTCAAAGTGGTTTAAGATATTAAATAATAAAGTGAAGTGATGAGTGTACTATAATTCAAAGTGAATACAAAAGAAATTATTTAAATAATAAAGTTAATGGAGAAATTATTAAGTTGACAAGTGGTTAGAAGTGGGTTAGCCCTAAAATAAGGAAAGTGGTTTAAGATGGTTAGAAGGTAACCCCTTGAGGTAAAGTGAAGTGATGAGTGTACTATAAGTGAAAGTGGATACAAAATAAATTATTTAAATAATAAAGTTAATGGATAAACTACTAATTGGATAAGTGGTTAGAAGTTGGTTAACCCTAAAATAAGGAAAGTGTGTTAAGATGGTTAAAAGGTAACCCCTTGATGATGCTAGATGAAAGTATAACTAAGAGGCAAGGTTCTCTCATTTTATATCACATTTGAGAATATTGAATATATACATGTGATTGAGGTAACCAAAGGATATCTAAGCCGAATTTAAGAGAGAAGGTGAAGTAAAGAAGACTAAAATTCAAGGGAGGGTAAATTCTTTTGATGATGCTTTCTAAGGTATGTTATTTACAGGTCATCTCACCATTTTCAAAATAACTTTTTTTATAGAATGATTCAGACCACGAAATTGATAGGCCATTGATAAAACTTATCCAAGTATATGTGGTATGAATTTCGAAATTGATAGGCCATTGATAAAACTTATCCAAGTATATGTGGTATGCATTTTAGCTTGTGGGTCGTTGTAGTTTTGGAGTTACACTCCGTTGAAAATAGGTTTTGTGGCTAGTCTTGAAACTAGTATAAAACAAATGTTTTGGGTAAAAATGTCATAACTTCTTCATAATAGATTCAAATTAAGTAAGAACAAAAGTATTGGTTAGAGTACAATATTTATTATTCTATGTAAAATTTTCAAATCCATACAACAAATATTCTGTGTGGAGCACGCTCTACATGTTTGCTCTCTAGAATAAACCAAAATTCAACAAGGTATGCCATTTTTTCTATAACTCATTTTTCGAGAGGTTTCAAGTAGTGACACTTGGAGGAATTGCATAAAACACATTGAAGAACATTATGTACTATTTTCATATCTTTATTCATTACAGGTACATAGTTATGATTATATCGAGTTAGGGTTGTTGACTAATCCAAAACTAGTCATGTGAGACTAAAGTAAAGTTTGATGAAAATTCTAGTCTCTTGTTGTTAAAGCTAATGAAGGTTTGCATGCATGTGATTATATACACCAGGTCTATTACAGAGTTACAAATCATATTTGGATGATGAAATTGATGAGAGATTTTGGTTGAGGTACTTGTTGGGTACATGGTTGAGACAAGTAGTTGATGAGTTGGCACATACATGAGGTGTATAGTTGATGATGTTGGTACATATTGATGAGTCATAGTTGATGAGTAGTTGATACTTGATTGGTACATAATTGGTACATGGTTGGAGACACTTGTTAGTAATATTGTTGACACATGGTTTTTGGATGATGTAGCATACTAGTATTGGTATATTATTAGAAACACATATTGATCTTGGTGATGATTATGAGTTGTTGTGTTATGGTTGGTTGATTCACATATTTGAGAGTTGTCTTGGTTATTGATCTTGGTGAGTAGATCTGATTTGGTTGATAAGACTGATGAGACAGATTATTTGTACATGTTTGGTGCATGGTTGATGCACTTGTTCATGGTATAAGTTTTGTACAGGTTTGGTGCATGGTTGATGCACTTGTTCATGGTACATGTTTTGTTGTGGCATTGGTGCATGGTTGATGTACTTGCTTGGTACAAGTGGTGATACATGTTGATGTACATGTTTGGTACAATCATAGAAGGCATATGCTTGATGATAGTACACCATTGGTAATATGCTTGATGATAGTACACCATTGGTATTACTTGATTAGCACAACAATTGGTATTTTTTTGAGATACATGGTTATGACACTTGGAGGCATATTGGTAGATGCACATGGTTGACATGGTTGGCATATTGGTAGATGCACATGTTGGCATATGGTTGATACATTCCATTGATGAGATCTTATGGCACATTGTATGGTATTGATGTACATGGTTGTTGTACATGGGTGTTTTGCATGATGGGCACACAATTGGTACATGATGTACTTGGGTGATGTTCTACTCATGATTCTCTATTTTATTTTTGACATATCTTTTGATGGTTCATATGGCATGAGTTTGATGCATAAACAGGTCCAAGGATCGTCATATGGTAGCATATTATTCATATTGCAGAGAAGATAGGGGGAGACATACCCATAGGGGGAGTCATTCTTCTTCCCATGGTTCCAGAAGGAGAAAAGAGCCTTATACTTGAAGAAAGAGAACAAAGGCATAGTTCTAGGGGAAGCAATGGTCACAGGGGGAGTATGAGTGATGTATCTTCAACATTACATTAGAGTGATATCCCTTGTTAAAAAGGGGAGAGATTATTCAAAGGAAGATCAAAGACATTCAGACAAGGGGAGCAGCCCCAAGGAGAGTTCAGACAGGGAGAGCAACCCCAAGGGGAGAATGGACCTTTTCTATTGATGTCAAAGGGGGAGAGATAGTCAAATTGATGTGATTGATGTTTAGTAATGGGGAGAGATAGTCACATTGATATGATTGATGACTATTGATGTAGATCATGCCTTGTCTACATCTTGACATCAATGATTGGTGTTGACATCAATGTTAGTATTTCCATCAATGCCAAAGGGGGAGATTGTTGGATTAGGTTGTCATTGATGCCAATGGTTTGATTGATTGATTGGATTGATTTATTGATGATTGATGTCAAATGTAATATGTATTGTCCTTGATAAGAATGCATATATGAAGATGGATCAATGAGTTGTCATTGAGATGATGAATATGGATCAATGAGTTGTCATTGATACATGATGCATAACTGAATTTGGATTGATGTTATTGTCTTATCATGGTTGATAAGATGCACAAATGGATGAACTCCAAAGTGGTCCACTTATGGTGAAATCTCTCACGGGAAGACGCTTTACAAATGAGTTATCCTAGAGGAATGGTTGGAGAACCATGGTTGATTGTGGGATAATGAGATGAAGATCAATGAAGTTGTTGGTGAAACTATCCTAGATGGATAGTGCTTGTCATGCCATTTTTGGTGGTATGTGGAATGTCACATAACTCCTCATGGTTTGAGAGTTATGGCCTTACGAAGTTGGAAGACCCTCATATGTTGGCTTGAATCCCCAAAAGGTCAAAGAAGTCCAAAATATTGAAAAGAATAAATTATTATTTAAATGATAAAGTAAAGTGACAAAGTCAAGAAGGATTATTTAAATAATAAAGTGA
>SNQJ01S0002554.1:75562-110645 GCA_010110895.2 Picea sitchensis | reverse complement strand
AAAGTAATGGAGAACTTTCTATTTATGGAAAGTGGTTAACTCTAAAATGAGGAAAACAGGTTAAGTGACCTATAAGTGGGTTAAGTGACCTAGAAAATGAAGAGTATAACTAAGAGGCAAGGGTCTCTTGTGAAATGTACATTTTTGAGGATCTTTGTGTAGATCTTGTGTGTATCTCTTGAGCATGATTGAAGATATATTTTGAGAGAGAGAGAGTATGGAGGATCTCATGGATTCATAAACGTTTTGACAAAGTTTGAGATCATGACGAAAAAGTCTCGGAGGTACAAAAACCCTAGTTTCTGAGGTATACGCGGGCTGCTGTGGTCCAGGATGCATACATATGTGGGTTGTATGAAGACATGGTGGGTACAGTGGGTGAAGTCATGGAGATTGATGGTTGAGCTGAGGACAGGCTCTTGAAGACTGAAGAAAGTTCTAGATCTGCATTCTATGGGCTCAGATCTGCCATAGAAATTTTGGTGTGGTTATATTATTGTCTTGATGGATACTATTGGTTATTGTGTGGTGAATCCTTAAGGCATTCTTGGTATAGCTGTTATGATGTGATTTGTGTTGGTTGATGGAGTGAGAAACACTCTTATGATTCAATACTGATATGATTGCTAGAGTATATTGGTTTCTTATACATGATTGAGTAGCATTCATATTGTATGGTTGAGAAGCATGAATAAGTTATTGGAGAGATTGGATGTGTTATGACTAGCCGTGGGTCAGTTTCAACAGTAAAATACATAAGAGAATATGATTGCAGGTTGCAGAGGATCTGAGTTGATTTTGAAGAGAAAATCATAAGTAACTTAGAAGGCATACACATGTTGTAATACAAATTGATTGCATACACACACGGGCTGTAGTGAGCCAGGGCTCGTACACACGCGAGATGCACTACTGACAGGTCGCGTACATGTGACCGATTCATATATGTGGAGGATTGTTGCCTCATCTCAGTTGGTGTTGAGGATGTAAGATGAGTCTTGCATATAGAGCTGGTTCTCTTGTAGAGTTGTACTCTATTCACTTGTTGCTGAAAAACCCCAAGGATTGAAGTCTGTAATAAAAAGAAAATTGTACATACATCTTGTGTTCTTTGTGTTCCTTGTGGTGATGATTTGTTGATGATATATCATTGATATATGTTGCTGATATGTGTTCACATTTAACTGGTTATAAAAGACAAAAATGGTTAATGAGTTAATGGTGATTGCTAACTAATGAGTTTTGTGTAAGAGGGAATTTTTGGGAAAAGAGCTCCACACTCATTCACCCCCCCCTCTAAGAGTGGTCGGTGTGTCCAACATTAGGAAATATGCACAAAGATGAATTTCCCTCTAATCCTGATAGGAGAAAAATAGATCTATTAGAACTTGTGCATGCTGATGTTTGTGGACCAATGCAGACAAGGTCGCTAGGAGGTGCTTATTATTTCTTATTGTTTATTGACGACTGCACAAGATGCACATGAGTTTATTTCCTCAGGAAAAATAGTGATGTTTTTGAATACTTCAAGGAATTTAAAAACATGGTGGAGAAGCAAACAAGAAAACCCATCCAAATCCTTCGCTTAGATCAAGGGGACAATATAGATTGGGGAACTTCATCAAGTACTACAAAGCTCATGGAATAGTACAACAATTTACAGTACCCCACACTCCATAGTAGAACATAGTCGCAAAAAGGAAAAATAGAACTTTAGTGGAGTGTGCACGAAGTATGATGAAAGGTAAGAATCTCTCAAATGCTTTTTGGGATGAGGCCATTAGCACTATTGTTTACCTAAAGAATAAAAGTCCAACAAGGTGTCTTGATCATAAAACTCCTTTTGAAGCCTTGTATGATTCTAAACTAGCAGTTAATAATTTGAGGATATTTGGGTGTAAGGATTTTGCACATATTCCAAAGGAGAACACGAAGAAACTTGATGCTAAAGCTATCAAATGTATTTTTATAGGGCATTGTTCAGAATTTAAAGAATATAAATTGCTTGATCCATCTACTCACAAAGTGTTTGTAAGTAGAGATGTAATCTTTTATGAACAAGCAGAAGGAAAAAATGAGGACAACAATCATGAAGGGTGGCAGGTACTTCTTGAAGATGAGGAAGTCAAAGAAGAGAAGCAACAACATGAAAAGGCACCCAGTGACATGGATACATCTAGCAGTGAAGAAGAATCTTCACAAAACAAAGAAGAAGTCACCAACCAATTGAGAAGATCTTCATGACAAGTTTGTCCACCTAAAAAATATAAAGATTATGCCCTAATGAGTAATATTTCAAATGTCATAGAACCCATGATTTTTAATGAAGCTAATGAACATGAAGAGTGGAGAGAAGCAATGGAGGAAGAATATGACTCTATAATGAAAAAAAAAACTTGGGAATTGACTGAATTGCTTAAAGATAAAAATCCCATAGGTTGTAAATGGATATGCAAACCTAAATTCAAAGCAGATGGTAGTATAGATAAATATAAAGCTAGATTGGTGGAAAAAAGGGTATTCACAGAAAGAGGGCATTCATTATGTAGAAACATTTGCACCAATAGCTAAATTAAACACAATAAGAATGTTAATTGCACTAGCTACAAAACACCATTAGAAGCTTCACCAATTAGATGTAAAGTCTTCTTTCCTGAGTGGTGAGTTAAAGGAGGAGGTTTACCTTACTCAACTAGAGGGGTTTGTGAAAAGTGGTCAAGAAAATTTAGTATGTAAATTAAAGAAAGCATTGTATGGACTGAAAGAAACACCTAGGTCATGGTATGAGAAGATAGATTCCTTCTTTCTTCAACAGGGTTTTATGAGGAGCAAAAGTGATCCAAATCTTTATACCAAGTTTGATGAAAAAGGGCACATTGTATTGATTTCCTTGTATGTTGATGATTTAATTATTACAGGAAATTCAGAAAAATTGATAAGTGGAATCAAGAAGCAAATGTCACAGGTATTTGAAATGAAAGATCTTGGTGAGTTACATTACTGTCTCGGTCTTGAAGTTTGGAGAAATGCTGGTCAAACCATTGTGTCTCAAGGTAAATATGTCAGAAAATTACTTAAGAGGTTTAAAATGGATCCGTGTAAAGTTTCTTATGTTCCAATGCAACAAAACACGAAACTTTACTGCGATGATGGTTCAAAGGAGGTAAAATACAGTTTATAGACAGATGGTGGGAAGCCTGAACTATCTCACTACAACCAGACCTGACATAGCATACTTTTTTAGTGTGTTAAGTCAATTTATGGCTAAACCTATAGAAATCCATTGGAATGTAGTGAAAGGGGTACTCAGGTATCTCAAATGCACACTTGATTATGGTATTAAGTATATTGATTCATTTGATGTTGAGATGACAAGTTACTCAGATTCATATTGGGCCGACAATCCAGATGATCAGAGATCTACTACAGGTTATGATTTTGGCATTGGATCCAGGATTGTTTCATGGAGAAGTAAGAAGCAACCTCTTGTATCTTTGTCATCCACTGAAGCAGATTATAAAGCGTTGTGTGAAACAAATTGTGAAGATATTTGGTTGAGAAGACTACTTCAAGATGTTGGAGAAGAACAAAAGAAAGCTACGATATTCAAATGCGATAACCAGAGCTCAATCAAGTTGGAAAATAATCCAGTTTATCATTCAAGGAAAACAAATGTTGATACTCAATTCCATTTTGTTTGAGAAAAGATGCAGTCTCATGACATTTCTTTAATGTATTGTAACACTAGTGAAAACACTGCTGGTATTTTCACTAAGCCTCTTGGGAAGATCAAATTTGAATTTCTTAGGGAGATGTTAAATGTGGATGTCAATCCTTTCTCCATTAAAGGGGAGAGTTATAATAATGGAGAAATCAGTTGTTGATTAGTTTCCAACCGTCGCAACTTCCTAAAACCGTTCCTCAACCATTCAACATCTTATATATACATTGTAAATCTTAATGATTAATTGGAACAAACTGGGCTTTGCTTCCCCGTCTCTGTATTGTTATGAGTCAGTTTTCTTCATGTTGGTTTCAAGTGTTATTGAGCCTCCAACAAACATTAATCGCTTTCCCCTTAACCACCCGGGAAAATATCTTGCATTGAATATGAAACATCATATACGAGAAAAGTCCAAATCCATTTAGTATCATATACAATATCAACACTATTTTCTGTTAAAGGTTTTTTTCATTCCATTTCCTTTGAGAATAAATGCGATGCAAAATAGGAGAACAAAAACTAAGAAGGCTAATGCATTTTCTTTCTTCACCTGGGAATGGAGCACTTGCTCAGCTGCCATCTCCATTTCTCATAATCAGAATCTGGTCTTCCATTCTTCCTACAGTTTATTCTATGATCAAGGTAAGGGCATTGAGTAGCCAAATAAAGAGGATCAGAGTCGTATCGAACCCATGTCCCTGAGAATAGATTGCATTTCCTTGCATCTGTGTTGATTTTTCCAATATTCAGCATTGAATGATTGATATTGAGGTTGACATTGTCCATCATCTCTGCATCTTTCCTTGCATCTATGTTTCTTTCTCCAATATTCAGCATTGAATGATTGATATTGAGGTTGACACTGTCCATCATCTCTGCATCTATTTCTCCATGTAGATTATCTTCAATGCTTGACACAGTTTCCATAATGCTTCTTCTCATGTCCTCTACAACTATTGTTGACACTACGAGACGACCATTGTTGACATTGCTTGTATGGATTTCAAAATCCTTATTTTCTTCTGAAGTAGAGTAGGAATATCCATTATTTACTATAAGCATGAGGCTTGCAATACTCCTAAGTACAAGTAGAAATCTCACAAAAGTGGCCATGCTAGTTGGCCACGTCAACCACCGAGACCCAAATGGTCTCTTAGATCGACAAAGGAAGACAAGGTTGGGCCAATATATTGAATCGACGAAAAAAAATACACTTTTTTGGTTCATGGCATAATTGACACGAACGACAATTTGTACTTGAATAATTCCCGAATTTACTCCAACTACTTCTGATCTCTTGATCAAGGATCTGAGAAATTTTAGCGATCCTAAAACAAGGGGATTATCCATTTCCAAAAGTATAAGACATTGAAATTTTTTTGGTACTCTAGTATGACGTAACATTGTTGCTTCTTCTTGGCTAAGAGTTCTAGGTTAATTGTCCAAGAGTTTTATAGTAAAAGTTTGTCCCCTTATGAATTATGGGTTATTCCAAGTGGCATGGATTTACTTGAATATCGATGATGAGTCAGCCTACATTTGCAGATAACAACCAGTAATAAATATCCCCACTATTGATAAACAATTAAATTATGATAGATAATTTTTCCCTTGTATACTGAAAAAAACATACATATACGACAAAGTCATCTTAACTAGGGAATATTCCATTTCAAACAATTGCCTTTGTTCTTTCCAATATTTCAACCCATTATCTTCATTCTTTTCAATTTTTCCTAATCTCCATAGTTGAAATGAGGGGAATGGGATAATGAAGAGTCATATCTATCATAAAATCAACATAGGGCATATCAATGCTAAGAACATAAATATTGAAAGAGGGGAATAGGATAATATCAACATAGGGCATATCAATGCTAAGAACATAAATATTGAAATGAGGGGAATGGGATAATGAAGACTTATATTCATCATAAAATCAACATAGGGCATATCAATGCCAATAACATAAATAGGGCATATCACTTTATTTGGATGGAAATTTCACATATCAATGTTAAAAAGGTGTGTATAACAATTTGTTATTTTGCATCTAATTCTTCCTTTTATACAAAAAACAATCTAGATAAAAAATTTCCCTATAAAAGCTTAGAACAAGATATTTTTAGTATGAGAAATGAGGTAATATCCTCGTGCTAAGAGGATTTAATGCTAGAAATGCAACCAATCAATCTATTACCTTAAGGAATGATTCCAACCTTAATCATCTAGATGATGACCTTGTTTTAGCTAATAGATACAAGATAAATTTGGAAGACTTGCCCGAGAATTTATATGATATCGAGCTAATCAAGCTTTGCAATTCTCGAGATCTAATCATTTTCAATGGTCTAATGAAGTGGCCTAAATATAACCAAATGACTTGTACTGATCCAGATTATTTCGAGAACGACATGAAGGCATAAATATAACCGAGATATAACAATGAAATACACAAAAATATAGAAGAGAACACTTAAATACAGTGAAACCCAACTTCTATTACTGAATAAGATAGAAAAACACTGTAGAACACAAACTGGAAAAATGGGGTAGCTTATCTCTAAAAAGAAAGAGATGTAGCTTATCTCTAAAAATAAAGATATGTTGGCTACGTTTCATTCACAAGAAGATTTACATTAGACTCCATTGCTTGTTTAAAGGGCTTCCTTCGGCTCAATTATAAATGAGAGAGTGAGAGGGGAACAATTCCCATGATGCATGTGGGATAAATAGGACCAAGTTTATAAAATTCCATAGGCATGTAAAACACTAGGACTTCCCGAGCAGTCACCCATCGCATTACTACTCTATCCTGAGCGCACTTAACTACGGAGTTCTAATGGGATTTGGTGCATTAACTCTACATTGTAGGGATGTACGTAAGACCACTAGGAAATCATTAAATGATGTGTGTAATTAACAAATGAAGATGAAATTCCATTCCATTCCCCATCAAAAGGGTGAATATCATGGTTTTTAAAAACCACAGGCTTAAAATGGTGATTTAGTGGAAGAGTTGGATGGCCACTGAGATTTATTTGGATCATGTATCCATGGGCTGGGTAGTAGTGTTGTGGATTATGTGATATCAAATATCCATGTTTACAAGTAAATAGTAAAATTTGACCTTTTAAATGACCATGACCCTAACTCTGATCATAGAACTTTAATCCTAACTCTAAACTTTATCCTGCACAAAACCCCCCTTGAAGATAATTCTAGTAGGCAAAGGCATTTTCTTTTTGACAAAAATAAAGTTGATATCTTCTTAAAGGACTTAAACATCGAATTAAATCTTATATAATATAAGGACAATATTGAAGACATTTATCATAATTTTACAACAACCCACTCTACCTCCATAAAAAATTTCTCTAACGAAGTGTTGTGTAAAAAGAAGAATGGAATTGTCAACACTTGTTAAGAACCAAAAATCAATATAGCATAGAAAAACCTCAGAATAAGTACTCAACGCCTTGAAAAAGAGAGAATTTTAGATATAAGCCTCTTCGAGGGGGAAACCTCCTTTTACCCCACATAAATGTTCAAGTACAAGATGATTCCAAATGAAAATGTATCCTTGGTATATATAGGAGACTAGGAGGTATAATTACAACTAATGGAATAAAGCTGACATAAATAAAATAACATTACTAATGTAATATGCCCCAATTAAGGGGTAATGAGCCAATATTAGGGCTTAACATGCCCCTCCCCTTGAGACAAGTTTTGTCCGCAATGCTTGAGTAACTATGGATGATTCTGTATAAAAGATTCATCTTCCCAAGTGGAATCTTCAACCAGTAGTTTCCTCCATTTAATGAGATACTCTGAAATGGATCTATTCCTTAGCTGGTGAATTCTTGTGTCAGTGATGGATTTAGGATCCAATATGATTTTTCCTTCCTTGTCAAGTTCTGGAAATATAGTTTGAACTGGGATCTTGTCTCCTATAACCTTCTTTAAGCATGAAACATGGAAAACTGGGTGTACTCATGAAGATGCACACAACTCCAATTTGTATGCCATAGTACCAATATTTTGCAACACCTTATAAGGGCCATAGTACTTTGGTGATAATTTATTATCCTTCTTGGATTTCTTGAGGGACATATGTTTGGATGGTTGTAGTCTTAAAAACACCCAATCCCCTACTTCAAAACTTCTTTCACTACGATCTTGATCTGCTTGTTGTTTCATGCGATTCTGTGCCATGGTCAGGTTGTCCTTTAATATTTGGAGAACTTGTTGTTGATGCTCAATGTGATCTTCCACTGCTTGAACCTTATATTTTTATTTTAGAGAAGAAGTGATGGAAGGAGGTTGGTATCCATAGAGTGCCATAAATGGTGTCATTTTTGTTGCAATATGAAAGGAAGTGTTATACCACCATTCTGCCAAGGGTAACCATTTGAACCATTGTGTTTGTTTATCAGAGACAAAGAAATGAAGGTATTTTCCAGACATTTGTTCACTATCTCAGTTTTTCCATCAGATTGAGGATGATAGGATGAGCTATGAGCCAATTGAGTACCCAAACAAGAAAATAATTTTGTCCAAAAATGTCTAGTGAAGATGGGATCCGTGTCACTTACAATAATCTTTGGGCTGCCATGTAGCTTTTGAATTGTCTCCATGAATGCGGTGGAAACTATACTAGCTTTGAAGGGATGAGAGAGTGCACAAAAGTGTGCGTTCTTGGTCAGCCTATCAACAATCACCATGATGACACTCTTTCCTTCAAACTTCGGTAACCCTGTGATGAATTCCATGGAAACCTCCTCCCAGTGATGACTTGGGATGGATAATGCTTATAAAAGACCCGGGGTCTTAATTGTTTCCACCTTATTTTGTTGGCAAACCAAACATTCTGCCACAAACCTTTGAACATCAGTTTTAAGGCCATCCCCCCAAAAATCCTTCTTGACTCTATGGTAGGTTTTCCAAAATCTCGAGTGCCCTCCTATTGGTGAGGTGTGCAATTCCAATAGTATCGTTTGTTTGAGTTGGGGGTTCTTACATAAATATTATCAATCTTTGTACCATAGTGAATCATTTTACCATGTAAATTTATCTGATGCACTGGAATCCCGCTGCAACCTTTGAATGAGAGTCCACACTTTTTCTTCATTCTTCCCTTCATCCTTTTCTTCTATTATCCAATCGGGTTAGATGATCGAGATAACATAGAGAAGGGCCTCAACATCTTCATACTTTCTTGAGAGTGCATATGCCACAACATTTTGCTTCCCCTTTTTATAGACGATTTCAAAATCATAACCCAAGATATTGGGTTATGATTTTGAAATCGTCTATAAAGACAATATCTTGGTTACCCATTTTTGTTGTTCTTCCTAGAGATAGTCTTTGTTCAAGAAGTATTTAAGACTATCATGATCTATTTTGACCTTGAAGTGCCTGCCTATTGGGTAAGGACACCATTTCCTTCAATGCATGTAGTATTGCCATCATTTCCTTCTCATAAATGGGTTTGTGTAGTCCTTTCCCTTAAGTGGTCAACTTTCAAAAGACATGGGCCTTCCTTCTTGCATTAGGACAACAATTCCATTTCCCGAGGAATCCCATTCCACAATAAATGTTTTTGTGAATTAAAAGAGTGGTCAATATGGGAGCTTTGCACATCACCTCTTTAAGTTGTTGACTTGGGTTTCTCGGAGTGCATGAAAATGAGTCCTTCTTAGTTATTTCCATTAAGGTGTTTCTATTCTTCCATAGTGTTGAACAAACTGCGGTAGTAGTAACTTTGTCAGGCCAAAAATCCTCTAAAGATTCTTTAATGTTTGAGATGAACCAATCATGGCCGTAATCTTGTTAGGCTCTACCTTGACACCTTCATGAGATGCATGAAGCCCAAATACTCTACCTCCTTCACTCCAAAACATTTGGATGGTTTGGCATATAGTTGTTGCTCCTTGCAGTTGTAGCGTGACTTGTCAACATGTCAAACATGTGATCCTCCCAAGACTTTCTATAGATTAGTTTATCATCAAAGAAATACTAACACAAATTTTTTGAAGGAAGGGCTTGAAAATGTAATTCATCAGCTCCCTTGGAATGTGGAGGTGCATTTAGCCAAAGGCCAAAGGCATGCCCAAAAATTCATAATGGCCTTCATAGGTTGAATGTTGTTTTTGGGATATCTTAACCCTTCATTCTAATCGTGTGCCACAGGCAGATCAATTTTGTGAAATAGATTGCTCCATGGTTCATCTAAAATTCATCAATGATGAGAATGGAAACTTATCTTTAATAGTGATCTTGTTGAGCTCTCATAATGCGGACACATATGCCTTGAGCTATCTTTCTTGAATACCATTGTACTAGTGCGAGTAGAACTTTGGCTAGGTTTAATAATGTCGACCTCTAACATTTCTTCAACCCGTAAACAGATTTCACTTCTTAGGGCATAAGAGAAGGATGTCTGTATGGCCTGATGTTAGGAGGAACACTCAGGGGAATTGGAATTCATGATCATGATTTTTTGGGTGGGTGGAAGGCTTTGGGAATATCTTCAAATAAAGAATTCTTATCAATGATCCCTTGGAGATCTTGAGGGAATAGATGTCTTATATGTTTGAACATATAGTGAGTATAGTTATTACAATAGTACCTTGATGCCCCTTTTTCAATTTTTGATAAATAGGTTAGACTTTATCACCTTATTGGGTTTCCCATTGATACCTCTTAACTCAATTTATTTTCCTTCAATGAAAATTTCATGAAAGTTCTTATAAAATACCATTGTTCCTAATGATTGTAACCATTAGTTCTAGGTACAATATCAACACCACCCATGGGTATGTAAATCATTGGACTATTCATTACATATTCCCCATGGTAAGATTGATCTTATTTCATTTTCACGAGCAATTGATAGTTCCTCCATTTGCAATCATTACTTAGGCTTCATTGGCTTTGGATATACAAAGAAATTGAGAGCTTTGGCTAATTTATAGTGAATGGAATTATGAGTACTTCAAGAATCGATTAGGACTATTACCTTTTTTCTTTTGATGTATCCTTTAATATTGAGGGGTTTAGGGAGTGCTAATTCCATCAATGCATTGCTCAGTGAGGTCAACTCTTAGGATGAAGAAATTTCTTCTACGTTTTCATCTTTGAGAAGGATCTTGTTCTTGTTCTTCTTCAACTCCTGATCTATGTAGAATAATTTCTTCTCTACGGTTATGTCCCTTACTATACTTATTGTCACAATTAAAAAGAATAAAGTTTTCTTTCTTTCCTCCAATTGTTGAGACATCAACCTTGTAGGTTGAGGTTGTTTTAGAAGAAGGAGCATTATACTCTCTATAAATGTTGGGATTGTGGTCCTTCTAGTATGCAGCCTGGCCACTGCACTCAACATTGCTTTCCTGTAAATGTAAGTTTCTCCAATGATTTGGGTTCCCAAAGTGAACCTCATGTTGAATGCTATCCTTTTAAAGTTACTATGAATACACATCAATCAAGGTGCTCATATGGAATATCGATTGCCTTTATATTCAATCTTCGAAAGTTCTGAATGTGCTGTCTTGAACCCTTTTATTGAGATTTATCAATTGGCTAAGAGGTATTTGCTCCTTGTATCCTCATAGTGTGCTATCTTCTTAGTGAAAATTGTCCAAGTGACAAGTAGTTCTAGATAAAAAAGTCATCAATACCATACAAATTGATTGGGTTCTTAACAAAGTCATCAATACCATACAAATTGATTGGGTTCTAAATATAAAGAAGGAATTCATACCTTTTGTGTATGTGGCACATTATGTAGATCAAAAAAATGCTCCATTTGAAGTATCCATGTGATTGGGTCCTTGCCATCAAACTTCCTCATATCGATCTTAGGAACGTGGTTGGTATTCAACCCAAAGTTGGAGTTTCTCCCTTCTTGGTTCACCTTCCTTGTGTCCTCATCATGAATTTCATGGGATACATTTTCTCTTTCAGGTGTCCTCTCTATTATGATTTTTTTCAATCCTTCCATGATCTCCCCTTTTAAGGCATTTATCTTAGTATTTATTGCCTCAAACTTAGCTTCTGTTGAATCCATCATCTCTTGTAGTTCATATTTTGTTACTGTTTTATTTTGTAAATAATTTATTTCCCTATGCATTTCTTCACCTTCATCAAGAGTCCAAGTAGGATTGTATGGAGGCTTATTTGGTGTAGAAGTTCCCTTTTTTGGTGGCATGTTCGCCAAGTATCACTTTAAACCTTGATTTTGAGGTGGTTCTGCTACATAATCTTCCTTTTATTGTATCTCCAAAATTTCGGCCCCTCTAAGTATGAAATTTTATTTTTTATAGTTCTCTGATATTTCTTCTCTTCAATGCCACAGGTTTGATAAAAAATGGATGTTCCAAGTGGAATTTATGGTAACTTACCCACAACTTGCTAATTTTTGGCCTTTACAGGAGATCTCACTTGTATAGCGTTCCCCGCAAAAAATAATTGATATAAAATTATGAAACGCGTACCAAAACTACTACGATCTGTCCACTATACAATGAAACTAGTCTCACTCAATTTGGATACTCTAGGAATAATTTATGATTTGTTTACCCGGAACACCTGCTTGAGACTAGTCAATAGGACTAGTCAGATACCCTATCTTCCACAGGGTGTCTCTACAAATTTACGATGACCCAAAAGATGAAATTACTACCAAAGATACCTTACTAATTTTTGAAAATATCCTTTGGAGTTCAGGGCCTGAAATGTTACAGAAAAACCTTTATAGTGAAAATTCTGCAACGACTCAATTCAGGATGATTCAAGAACCCTATCTTACAAAGGTTGTATCTATGAAAGTATAAGGCCTCAGGCGCTAAATTTTAACCCAACATATCTTGATCCATCTACTAAATATCCTCCAAGCCGTTACTTCTGAATCGTTGTAGAAAAAACGTTATAGCGAAAATTCCATGGTGTATCAGATGTAGCAACGAAACCCCAAGACCTTGAGCTTTGATACCATATGTTAAGAACCAAATATTAATATAGCATAGAAAAACCTTAGAATAAGTACTCAACTCCTTGAAAAAGAGAGAATTTCAGATAATAAGCCTCTTTGAGGGGGCAACCTCCTTTTACCCCACATAAATGTTCAAGTACAAGATGATTTTAAATGAAAATGTCTCCTTGGTATATATAGGAGACTAGGAGGTATAATTAAAACTATTGGAATAAAGCCGGCATAAAAAAACTAACATTACTAATGTAATATGCCCCAATTAAGGGGTAATGAACCAATATTAGGGCTTAACAACACTCAGTATGATAATGAGTTTAAACTTGCTAGAAAATCCATTAGGGATGCCTTTAATGAGTCCTTGAAATCTAATAAGATTAATAGATAGAAAGCCCTAATTAAAAGGAAAAAAAGGCACTACATAAATAGAAATAAAGAGAATCTTTTGCACCTTTCCAAGCTAGATCCAAAGAAATTTTGGAGGAAAATTATGACTCATAAAACTAAATAAAATGCTATGATTCCACTGACAGAATAGAATTCCTGCCATTTTTTTAAGAATCCCGTAAAGTCCTGGAAAAAATTCCAAAAATTTCTATAGAAGATAATGTTTTTTCTATAGAAGACATAAATATTTAGGTTAAGTGACTCACAAACATGAAATCTAAGGACAACAAGGAAACCACGCTGAAATATTAAAAATTGGAGGGCCTATTATGATCCCTCACATACACAAGTTCTTCAATTTAGAAGTCAAGCAAGGATTCCCTAAAACTTGGACTCAAAGCCTCATTGTACCTATTTTTAAAAGTGGGGATAAAATCAATTCCTCTAATTATACAATCATTACGATTAGCCCCATTTTAGCCAAGCTATATGGAAGCATTTTGGAAAAGAAGATAAGCATATGGCTAGAAAGCCATAGAAAAAAGATAAAGGTCAGGTTGGTTTTAGAGGTTATCATTAAACTGTGAACCACCTTATCACTCTTAGGATCATTGCAGAGGAGTGTTGAAAAAATACAATCAATCTCCTTTGTTGTTTCATTGATTTTATCAAATCTTTTGACACTATGCCTAGGACCAACCTTTGGAATAGGTTAGAAGAGATAAAATTTTCCTCCAGGCTAAGAGTTGTTGTTGTAAGGTTGTATGAGACCATTATTGTCAATTTTAGGAGCACTAAGGGTTGGTCAAAAGAAATTAATTACGATATAGGATTCAAGCAAGGCGCTCCCCTATCCCCTACCTTTTTTTGGAATTTACATTAACAATTTAGAAGACTGTTTGGAAGCCATAGGTTGTGTTGGACCAACTCTTGCTAGTATAGTAATCATCCTTCTTCTCTATGTCGATGATATCGTTCTTATGTCAAGGAATCCATATGACCTTAGCAAGCAACTTAGAATCCTCAAGGATTTGTTTCTCTAGTATAGGTATGACTGTGAACATTGACAAAATGAAGTTTATGACCATTAAATCCAAAAAGTCACCTACAACGCTTTTGTATATGAAAAAAATATCTTAGAGGAAATGTCTTTGTTTAAGTATCTTGGAATTGATATTCATCACAAGTTCAATTTAAACTATAGAATTGAGAAAACGATAAATGGAGGGTGGAAAGCTTATTACGGGCTTGAAAATAATTGTAAATTAGTAGACCTTTTTCTATGGAATAAGAAAAATATCCTCTTTGAGACTCTTGTCACTCATGTTATCTTATATGAATGTGAAGTTTGGTGATGCATTATCTCTCGAGTATCCTGGAGAAAGATAGAGTAGATCCAAAAGAATTTTATAACTTATAATCTCAAAATTAAAGGAAATACACCCTATCTTATCCTCCTCATAGAAGTGAGCCTTCCCGCATTGAGATAACAACTAGGGTTAGGTACTTAATGTATAATAAAAAGATAAACAACATGGATGACAAGCGGTTCCCCAAAATTGCTTCAGACTCTATCCAAAATCACCAATGGATCAAGTGGGGATGGCATATGATGCCAAGTCTTGGCTAAATCATTTGGGAATAAAATAAGAAGTTATTATTATGAATACTATGATATTACAAATATTGTATAAGCTAAATTTAAGGAGAATATATGGTGCGATAAAGAATTAGAGGATAAAACAAAATTAAGATATTATAAGGAAGTGGTTAACATTATTCTTGAATATCAAAAGTGTCTCTCTATTTTGACTAGCGTAAAGAAGAGAATCAATATTGCTAAAATAATAATTAATTCTCATGAGTTGCATAGTGAAACTGGGCATTGGGAAATCCCCAAAACACCATGGCAAGAAAGAATTTTTCACCTTTGTGACACCAAGAAGGTTGAATATGAAAATAAATTTCTACTGGACTGCCCTGTGTATACACAAATTAGATTTTAATTTTAAAATATTTGTCACAATACCAACCTTCCTAACCTTCTAAGTCATCAAAACTTTAGTGATCTTGGAACTCTTCTCTTAATTCTTTTCAAGCATTGAAATAACATTTTAAAGAAATCCAAGTAATCTCTTACTTTTCTTAAGGTTCAATAGACCAATTTTGGTCTCGGTGGATGTTAACCATCATCATCATCATCATCATCATCATCATCATCATAATATATATATATATATATATAAACTAGTTTAATGAAAGGTTAAAATATGCATACCCCTTCAACTCATAACCAAACAATGCATGTAAGTGTACCCTTATAAGGTTCATTGTATCATCATCAATATTATCAATCATTTATTACTCAATATATCTTTATATACTTGTAGAAATATTCTTGCAATCAGTATTAAACATGCATTGTTTACTACATTTGGTATCAAAGTCAAATTTGGCCAATTTTGAGGGTTAATCTTGCAAATAATTACCAGTTGATCAAGCTTCCTTTAATGTGTCTCTACACAATCATAAATCATGTATAGTTGTCCTACAAACCTATGTGAATTGTTGTCGTACACTTACACCTCTCTTGTGAACTTGTGTGAGTCATTATTGTACATAACCGCTTTACCCATCACTACCAATGTCGTACAAATCCATCCACTATATGATTTGAATCAGAGGCCTTTTTAGTTCTCTTCCATACTACCTATCGTCACATTCATAAAATCTCTATGCACTCATCATCATTTAAATAATTTTGTACGATCTTAATTTACTATAGCTTCTTTTTCATCAACTCATGCCGAAAACTTTCCTAAATTTTATTTAATTCTTTTATACTTTGCCATATTTTTTTTTATTAAAGTTGGTATTATTAAAATTTTCAAACCTAGGCTTATAAAGTCAACTTTAAAAACCTTGGATAAACAAAAGATGAAATCCACAAAGAAAAAAACCAACTCCAAGATGGTTAGCAATGATGAATTACACACATATGTTAATTGATGTAGATATGAAATCAATGATGTAAGGCACCACCTTGTTAGCATTGAAAAGAAACAAAAAGAGTTAGGAGAGGGACAAAATCAACAAATTTATAGAAAAAGAGGAAAAATTTGACAAGTTAATAGAAGATTTAAAAAAAAAGACGGCAATCCCTAATACAAATGAGAAACAATGACAAGGATGAAACACCGAAGATACTTAATGATCACAATGAAAGGATTGAACAACTAACCAAAATAGTGTATGCACTGTTTATACAACCCTTAGTCCATCAAAAAATTCCACCAAGCCCAAAATTGGAAAACACAAGTTATTAAAGATATTAAGATAACACGAGTTATCTAAATAAAATCAAAATTGAGATATATACATATGATGGGCTAGACAATCAAAATCCTATCACATGGGTTAATAAAATCAAGGTAATTTTAGCTATGCACCTTGTGAATAAATTAGAGAACATATAGATGACATCCTTATACTTAGAAGGAAACATTTAGCATAGTTACCAACTTAACGATAATTCTGACCTCAAAATGAGAACTCCAACCCTTAAAACCCATATTTTTGTATCAAAAGCACTAAAATCAACCCTTGAATCAAAAAGTGGTGTTATTAGTAGCAATTTTTTTAGGGTCAAAAGTAAATCCTTTTTCAAACATGACCTTATAAACCCATATCATTGCTAAAACAACCTTAAAATCAACACTTGAATAAAAAAATGTTGCTACCAAGATAATTTTTTTAAAGTTAAAATTACAACTTGTTTGAAACCATGACCTTAACAATTGGTACTATTGAAACCAAAACTCAAAATATGTTGTACTATGTTTTCATTGATGTCAAAGGATTGATTTCAAAGGGTTGATGTCAAGTATTCTCATAGTGATTTGTTTGTATCATTGATATATTGATTATTGGTTATATGGTCATTAATGTAATTTTTGTAAAAGGGTTGATGTCAAGTTGTGTCATGATGATGTTTTGATATTAAATGGAGTTGTATCATTGATGTCATGTCATGGTTGATAGGAAGAACCAAATGGATAAGCTCCAAAGTGGGCCCCTTATGGTGAAATCCCTCATAGGAAGACACTCTTGGATAAAGTTCTCAAAGTGGTCCCCTTATGGTGAAATATCTCACGGGAAGACACTTTGTGAAGTAAAAATGGTTAGGTGGTTGAGTAGCCCAACAATATGGTTAGGGAACCCAAGTTTGATTGAATAATAGTGTAATGAATATCAATGAATTTTCAGGAGAAACTATTCGAGATGGATAGTATATGTCATGTAATTTCTGATGATATGTGGAACGTCAAATAACTCCTCACAGTTAGAGAGTTATGGCCATGTGAAGTTGGAGAACCCTCATGAGTTATATAGAAGCCCCTAGAAGGTCAAAGAAGTCAAGAAGGTCAAAGAAGTCAAATTATTCTAGAAGCTCCTAGAAGAAGTTGACTAGTCAAAGTGGTTAGTCATGGGTTAAGTGGTCGCAACAAGAAAACAATTAAAAATAAAATAGTTGCTACTAGAAGTGGAGAGTTTACTATTTGTGGATAAAGTGGTTGTAAGTGGAAAAAGTGGTTAGAAGTGGATCAAACCCAAAAGAATGAAGTTGGGTAAGTTGGTTAGAAGATAACCCCTAGAGGAAGCTACTTGGAGAAGTATAAATAAGAGAGCAAGGGTATCTTATGAGCATCATCTTTGAGCATATTGAATATCCATTTGTGAAAGGTTATTTGGGTAGGTATTATTGATAGAGAGAATTCACGGCAGAAAAAGCGTGGCAGAAAAATTGCTGCAGAAAAATTACGATAGTAGAATTGCGGCAACAAAATTACGGTAGTAGAACCACGACAACAAAATCGCAATAGTAGAATTGCGACAAAAAAAATGTGGCAGAAAAATCGTGACAGAAAAACCACGACAGCATAATCGCGACAGAAGAATTGTGGCAACAAAATCACAACAACAGAATCGCGGTAGCAAAACCACAACAACAGATTTGGCAGCTACATAAAGTTGGCAGTTCAGTAACCTCATTAGATTTGCATATTGGAATTGTTCCAATTGTTGCATGATATGGTATAGGTCCTGATGATTTCTATAGGATTAAAGGTATGGTTTTGGCACATGGTCTTGTGTAAGGGTTTATGGAGAGTATGGTGTATTTCTAGAGGTATCTTGTTGGTTAACTTGGTGATATTCTGCGTCTGGTTGAGAGTTGACTTGATGATTCATCTTTGTGACTAGATTAGATTGATGAGACAGGTTAAGGTGTCAGGTTGTTGTGATAGGTTGTGTTGTTCATAGTTGATGCACTTGTCTTGGTATAGATTGTTGGTACAATTTGACATATTATTTTCTGTCTACAAGCTGGGTCTTGTACTTGAGGATTGGATTCCTCTTATCAGTTGGTGCTGAGATATGCAAGCTAGGTCTTACATTGAGAGTTAGTGGTATATTTGAGTTTATGCTCATTTCATTTGGTGCTAATAATCCCCAAGGATTGTAGTCTGTAATACAAAAGAAACTTATACATATATTTGGTGTTCTTTGTGTTCTTTATTGTGATGGTGCATAGTTCTTTATTGTTAATATATGTAATTGAGATATGTTTACATGCAATAAAATAAGTGTGAATAGAAGTAACGAGTAATGATGTTGTGAATGGTGATGGCTAACTAAAGTTTTGTAAGAATTTGTAAAAAGAGCCTCAAATTGACTCAACCCCCCCTCTCAGTGTGGTTTGTGGGTCCAACAAAATCAACTCCCAAATCAAAATGTAGTGATACTAGTAGCACCGTGTTTTTTAGACTTAAAGTTGTAGTGTCTTTTAAACCTAAGCCTTAACAACTTGTACCATTGCAACAAAACCAATAGCGCCCCCTTTTCAAGGGGTTCTTAAAAATTCAATATTTTTAAAATCATGGTCTAAAATACCATCATTGTTATATATAAAACCATAAAACTAACCTTAAAATGGTCACTCCTTTAGTGTTATTTTATCACTCCAAGCATGAGACAATACATAATGGCATGACGATACCACTCTATAATTAAAAAAAATCAATATTACTTATGAATATTCTTTTTACTTTTAATAAAAAACTAAATACAAATCACATTGAATTAAACATAAATTATTTCTTAAAAATATTGTTGCATTGTCCATATTCAAATCAGATGAGCTAATAAATTTTGTTATATTATTCATAATCAAATCATATAAGACAACAAACATAGGAATGATTAATAACTTCATGTAATATGATGCACATGTTAAAACATTCCTTTGGAGTTGCCATACAAAAACCATATTAATAAAAAGTACATAAAATGTCCATACAATTATTCAAACTAATTCATGGATTCGAACACACCATCAAAATCTACATTCTCTTCAGATGTATGATTGGATAGAGATGTAGATAATCCATATTCTTCTATATTATCAATGGGTGCATCATCTGAGGCTACATGTATGCCTATCATTTTAGATGTCATAAGCCTTCTAGATCTACAACTAGGTTCACTAGTCTCCCATCTTGCAACTATTTTCTGTGCCTATTACCTATTGATAATATCTGTAGAACTAGAGTGAAGAGTTCCTCTTTTTTTCAAATTGAAGTCATAAACACATATCTTAAAATTTTCTAATTTTAATATGTTAGTGTGGAAATGATTTATATCTCAACCATTTCGTTTCTCTTTCTACTGATATGTTTCTGAACTACCATCTTCAACTTGTACACACCATTGAATGGGTGTGTATGTTTTGTATACCAATGCACTTGAACTGTTATAAATTCACTTTCTTTATTAACCTTCATAAATTTTTCAATCCAAAATAGATTAACCATATGGATCTTTAGTCACTAACACTGCAATCATGCAACCCTCCTTAATATCATATACTGAGACCCTATATAGGTTTTCGATAGCTTCACACTATATATTCTAAAAAAATATATATACATTTATTTTTCGTCTACTTGTGAGGAATCAATAACACCTTGAGATTCTTGTTATTCAACAATGTATCTTTACTCATATTCATTTGGCATTCTTTATGGCCAGATAAATGGATCTTTCAAAAACGTATCGCCATTTATTGAGCTTGAGATTATGTCACTTTGATCATTGGAAAAAGACTCCCACTTAATAGAATCAACAACATCAAAGTATTCACATGTATATTTAATATAAATTTTTATTTCTTTCAAGCATTTATAATAATCTACATCTCTATTATACCTTCGTGCATTATGGATTTCAACAATTGATTGCAATAATAATAACTGGGATGAAAACATTGGACGAGTTGGAATGAACTTCAGAAATGATAAACCTAATAAAGGCCCCCATTTTGTACTAGTTGAGTACTTCTTTCCCCATATAAGTGTTTTTTCATCAATATTTTTTTTATATAGAATTGATGCTAGAATCTAGAGTCATTAAGTTGGTCAATGCACTTTTATTCACCATGCAATCCTTGAATAAATCTCCACATGTCAATAGTTTCTTCCAATATGTGAAAAACATGCTTGAGAAAGTATGAGTTCTTAATAGTTTTAATTAATGATGGTAGGCTCCCAACATTCTTCCTCTTCAATGTTACTACAAAGAGACTAAATATTTGATCAATGTGGTCATGTGTGTTCCCAACAAGAAGGAAACCAACTTTTACCTTTTTAAATATTCTCAATTCAACAGGCATGCTCATATATCCAAACACAATCTGATTTTTGTTTTTACAGTGGGTGTTGTCCAATTGCAGATACATAACATTAGGAAGATTACTAGAGTATTAGGTAAGCACATGATGAATTATAGTGATGGTTAGATTTTCATCATTCTGAATATTTGGATGAAGCAAACCCTTGGAGACATTTGTTCATTAAAAACCATACAACAAACCAAGTGAAACTAAATAAAATTCTCCTCTAAATTCTTTGGTGCATGGACAAAATATGAGAGGATTGTTTTATCTTTCTAATCCATTCCATCAATTATCAAACCAATATATTTATTTGAAGCATCATAATGCTTAATTCAATGCTTGTACACATTTTTTCATTCAATTGATTGTTGATTGTGATGTTCTTGAAGTGCTTTGACAA
Source organism: Picea sitchensis (assembly GCA_010110895.2). Taxonomy (NCBI): domain Eukaryota; kingdom Viridiplantae; phylum Streptophyta; class Pinopsida; order Pinales; family Pinaceae; genus Picea; species Picea sitchensis. The sequence goes on along the minus strand of SNQJ01S0002554.1, from coordinate 89,407 downwards.
TGGAATATACACATAACATAAAATGAAAATATTCATAATGAATTTCCATAGTTGATAATATTCATTATAAATTATTTTACCCATTTCTATCCATTATCTTTTATCTCCTTTTTAACAATCCTAACCATTCCTCTTCTATATATACAAGTCTCTTCACTATTTTATAATCATATTAGCCTCTTATGTCCTTGATGATGGGTGGAGTGTCCACTCGAAACATTGGACATTTCAAAACCTCTCACACAGTTTTATCGAGAAGAAAAAGTTTCTACTATTATGGTAATATTCAATTCTAACAAATAATTTTGTAAATACATATCTCTTTCTAACCCTTCATATTTAGCCCTTTTTTTTATTTAAGAAAAACAAATGCACTACAAACTCCAATCCTTGACTTCTTAGGAATACAAACATTGTTGAATTGTTTTTTCCATATTCTTGTAAAATATGCACATGTAATAAAATCACCATTTCCTTCAACATATTTAGCATATTCTTTGTATAAGTTGTAGATTTCCCACATTGAGAAATTGTTTGGAATATGTATTGTGTCTCTATTTGGCATACACTCTCCATAATTGGAAAGAAGTTACACAACCATGGCATTGCAGTGTTTGTTACTGGCCCATTTTTTTGTCCATGATGTGATTTTGGATAAAATGTAGGGTCCTTTTCTGGTATCATTTATATTCTTGATAGATGAATATTATCGATTGATTGAATTCTTTTGAATTCGTTGCAAGTACAATAAATGGACATAAATGTGGTGAGAAGAAATTATTCTACATAGATTGTTAAGAGGAAGAAGATACAAAATTGAAACCAACACAAGATATAGATATAGAAGACACTAATCCAACAATATCTTGTCATGCATTAGTCGACATCAGTACTCCAAAAACTTCAATATACAAGGGTACATAAAAAATAAAAAGGTAATAGTGTTGATTGATTTTGGTAGTACCCACAACTTCATCGATTAAATTGTATTTTTATTTTTTAGCACCAAAGTTTCAAGTAATGAATGCAAATGGAGGTACCATAAATTGTTCTAGGAAGTACCATATTATTAAGCTCAATATGGGGGAGTAGTTTTTGGATAGTCCCGTGATTTCCATCCAAATGGGTGGTGCTGAAGTTGTATTAGGGGTCTAATGGTTCCAATCATTGGGAACAACAACCCTTAATTTTGAAGATATTTTCATGATATTTTCCTCAAATGGAAAGGAAATTGATGTTGGACACACCGACCACACTGAGAGGGGGGGGGGGTGAATCAGTGTGAGGCTCTTTTTACAAATTCTTACAAAAATTTAGTTAGCCATCACAATTCACAACATCATTACTCATTACTTCTATTCACACTTAGTTGCTTGCATGTAAACATATCTCAATGACATATATTAAGAATAAATAACTATTCACCATCACAATAAAGAACACAATGAACACTAGATATATGTATAAGTTTCTTTTGTATTATGGACTACAATCCTTGGGGTTTATCAACACCAACTAAAATGAGCACCAAATCAAAGAGACCACCAACTCTCAATGCAAGACCCAACCTGCAGATCTCAACACCAACTGAGAAATGGAATCCAATCCTCAAGTACGAGACCCAACTTGTAGACGAAAATAAATTTCTCAAATTGTACCAACATTCTATACCAATACAAGTGCATCAATTGTGCACAAAAAAAATGGTAACAACAACTTGTCACCTCAACCTGTCTCATCAATCTCATCATCCAAATATGATCTACTCACAAATATCAGTCATCAAGTCAACTCTAAACCATATGCACAATATCACCAAGTTTACCAACAAGATACCTCTATCAATACACCATACTCTCCATAAACCAAATACCATAAACCTTTACACAAGACCATGTGCCAAACCTCACTGTTATGTAGCCTCAAGCATGTACCATGTCATGACCAAATGTAACCATCAAAACATGAATATAAAAATACATGTAACTCTGTAACAGACTTGGTGTATGTGATCATAGACCTGCAAACCTTCCTTAACTTTAACAACAAGAGAATATCATTTTCATCAAACTTTACTTTAGTCTCACATGACTAATTTTGGATTAGTCAACAACCCTAACTTGAAACAAGAATAAATATGTAACTGTAATGCATGAAGGTCTGAAAATTATACACAATATTCTTCAATGTGTTCTCTACAAATACTCCAGTTTTCACTACTTGGAACCTCCCATAAAAGGAGTTATAGAAAAAATGGCAGACCTTGCTGAATTATGGATTATTCTAGAGAGAGAACTTGTATATCGTTCCACGTGCGGAATAATTTCTGTATGGATATGAAAATGGTACACAACATACTATAGATGGTATTCTAACCAATGCATTTAGTCTCAATGAATTTGGATATGTTATGAATAGGTTATGACATTTTTACTCGGAACACCTTTTTAAGACTAGTTTCAGGTATAACCACAAACCCTATCTTGCATAGAGTGTAACTTCCAAACTACAACGATCCAAAAGCTAGATTTTTTATCACAATTACTTGAATGTGTTGTCTCAATAGCCTCCATATTTCACTATCTGAATCATTCTAGAAAAAAATTTATTGCGAAAATGGTGAGATGACCTGTAAATATCATACCTTAGAAGGCATCATCAAAAGACTTTATAGTCCCTTGAATTTCAGCCTTATTTACTTCACCTTCCCTCTGAAATTCGCTTATCTCAATCACTTGTAGATATTCAATATTCTCAATAGAATACTAATGGGAGACCCTTGCTCTTTTATTTATACTTTCCACGTAGCTTCCTCTAGAAGTATCCACTTAACCACTTTGTCCCCTTAACCACGTTGTCCACTTAGCCACTTTGTCCACTTAGCCACTTTGTCCTCTTAACAAAAATTTTCCACTTAGCCACTTTGTCCACTTAACCACTTTATCCACAAATAGTAAACTCTCCACTTCTAGTTGCATCTAATTTATTTTTAATTGTTTTCTTGTTGCAACCACTTAACCCTTGACTAACCACTTTGACTGGTAAAATTCTTCTAGGAGATTCTAGAATAATTTGAATTCTTTGACCTTCTAGGGGATTCTAGATAACTCATGAGGGTTCTCCAACTTCACATGGCCATAACTCTCTAACCGTGAGGAGTTATGTGATGTTCCACATATCACTGGAAACAACATGATATATACTATCCATATGGAATAGTTTCTCCTACAAATTCAATGATCTTAATTACATTATTCCTTAATAAGACTTGGGGTTCCCTAACCACACTCCTGGGATACTCAACCACCTAATCATTTGGACTTAACTAAGTGTCTTCCCGTGAAGGATTTCACCATAAGGGGACCACTTTGAGAACTTTATCCAAGAGCATCTTCCCATGAGGGTTTCACCATAAGGGGACCACTTTGGAGTTTATCCATTTGGTTCTTCCTATCAACCATGAAATGAAATGAATGATATAACTCCCTTTAATATCAACACATCATTATGACACCACTTGAAATCAACCCTTTGACAATAATCACATCAATGACCATATAACCAATAACCAATATATAAATGATACAAGCACATCACTATGAAAATACTTGACATCAACCCTTTGAAATCAATCATTTGACATCAATGACAACATAGTACAACAATCTCCCCCTTTGGTAGTGATGGAAACACCGACATTGATGTCAACACCAATCATTGATGGCAACACTTGGACATGGAAATTCTCATGGTCCCTCTATCATCATCACTCCTCATCAATGTTCATCTCACCACATCAATGTGACTATCTCTCCCCCTTTGACATCAATGGAAAATGGTAGTTCTCTCCTTGGGGATGCTCCCCTTTCATGAACTCTCCTTGGGGATGCTCCCCCTGTCTGGATGCCTTTGAGCTTCCTCTGAATAATCTCTCACACTTTGGACAAGGGATATCACTCTGATGCAATGTTGATGGCATGGATCCCAGTCATATCTCCTCCTAGAGTCATGCTACTACAACCAATCATGGGAATAAGAATAACTCCCCCTGTGGGTATGTATGCCCTTTTCTTCTCTACAAGATGAACAATATGTTATCACTGCAATCTTCTTATGCTACAAATGATACTGCTCAACCAATACATATATCACCTAATCAAGAATTATATGCTCTTCCTACGACAATCCTTGGACCTGTCCATGCATCAAACTCGTTCCATACCATACATCATGAAGCCAAAGATATGTAAAAAATGAATAGAGAATAATGAAAAAAACATCAACCATGTACATCCTGTGCCATATTCTGTGCCAACCATGCACAACACCCATTTACATCAACCATGTGCATCAATACCATACAATATACCATAATATATCATGAATGGAGTGTATTAGCCATATGCCAAGAACATGTTCCAATTGTGTACCAACCATATGTCTCTACCAACATGCCAACCATGTGCCTCAAACAAGTGTCATATCATTAATGATATGTCTCTACCATGAACCAAGTGCCACAACCATGTATCTCAACCATCAATATATCAACCAAGCATCTCAAATATATCATCCCATACATCATGTACAAAGGAAATAATATAATCCTGAAAACCTGCAACAAACCATGTCAGACCCTGCAAAATAGTGTTATACCATCAAACCATGCAGCAACTCATATGTAAACTCCTCTTCTTGAGGCTTTTTCCATAGGTACGCGACCTGTTCCATAAACAACTCACAAATGTACATGACCTTTCTATAGGTCACCTCATGTATGTACATGAATTATCCCATATGATCCCATGTATGCTTCAGAAGATGTAAGGCTTGAGCTTGCCTCATGACTACTATTTTGTTCTGGTTGTCCAGTCTTCTTCATTCACTTCTGAAAGTGTCTATGTTTCTCTGTATTTTTACTTTGAGCTTCCATCCTTCCAACATTATCTTCCTTCCAAGTTACATGTTCTTTTCTTTTCATGCTACATGAAGCACTCCTCATTGACTGTCTCCTTGAATTCCAAAAATTCTAAGCTTTGTGGCCAAACCCACTGTAGCTGATGGTGTGACAATGAACAACAATGTGTCCCACTTTATTACATATCCAACATCTTAGAGTTTTATGGAACCTTTTGATATCTTTCCTTGCATAATGTCTGCAATCCAAAGCTTTGTGACCATATTCATTACATGAGAAATAATTACCATTGAAAACATTTTCATACCTTTTCTTTTGTGTCCACCTTGAAGGTGTCTCTTTTTTGAACTTGTTTTGAGGTGTAAATGTGGCATCTTGGTGTCTTCCTTTATTTATTCTTCTGAAAGTTTCCTTGCCTTGTGTAGGTGCTCGAGTTTTATCTTTGCTTTCACCTTTTGAAAATGAAGGACCTGCATCATGCTTCTTAGAAGTTCTAGCTTCATAGTCCGTTGCTTCCTTGTTGTATCCAAGACCGGATTTATCATTAGGCGATCTTTGAAAATCCAATATTTCATCCAATATTGTTGAGTTGTTCATGAACCTTTTTTACTTCTCTTCTTTCCTTCTAATATCAACAACTTCCGCTTCCAACTTATCGCATGATTCTTCTTTTTCATTTACTTGAGTCCTTAGTCTCTTGATCTCTTCTTCTTGTTTCATGAGTATTTTCTTTAGTGCCATGGTATGCCTTTGGTACTTTTCTAGGGCTTCCCTAATGTATTCATCAAGATCAAAATCAAGATCAAAAACATCTTCTCCTTCAAATAAATCTAAAATTTTATTTTTGAGCTTCAACAAATCTTCCTCTTCATCTATAAGATAATTGTTAGCTGATTCTACACAACCTTATTCTATTTGTGTGTCCATGGATCTCCTTCAAGCTTGTAAGGATTATAGTGAAGGCCTGCTCTGATACCAATTTTTGGACACATCGACCAAACTAAGAGGGGGTGAATCAGTGTGAGGCTATTTTTTCAACTTCTTACAAAACTTTAGTTAGCCATCACCATTCACAACATCATTACTCATTACTTCTATTCACACTTAGTTTCTTGCATGTAAAAATATCTCAATGACATATATTAAGAATAAAGAACTATTCACCATCACAATGAAGAACACAATGAACACCAAATATATGTATAAGTTTCTTTTGTATTATAGACTACAATCCTTGGGGTTTATTAGCACCAACTGAAATGAGCACCAACTCAAAGAGAGTACCAGCTGAAATCAACACCAACTAAAAGAGAGCACCAAATCTCAATGAAAGACCCAACCTGCATATCTCAACACCAACTAAGAAGAGGAATCCAATATTCAAGTACAAGACCCATCTTGTAGACATAAAGCAATCTGCCAAACTATACCAACATTCTATACCAATACAAGTGCATCAACTATGCACAACACAACCTGTCACCTCAACCCATCTCATCAATCTCATCATCCAAATATGATCTACTCAACCATATGCATAATATTACCAAGTTAACTCTCAGTCAACTCTCAACCATATGCATAATATTACCAAGTTAACCAACATGATACCTCTAGAAATACACCATACTCTCCATAAACCCTTACACAAGACCATGTGCCAAACCTCACTGTTATGTAGCCTCAAGCATGCACCATGTCATGACCAAATGTAACCATCAAAACATGAATGCAAACATACCTATAAATCTGTAACACACCTGGTGTATGTGATCACATACCTGCAAACGTTCCTTAACTTCAACAACAAGAGACTAGCATTTTCATCAAACTTTACTTTAGTCTCACATGACTAATTTTGGATTAGTCAACAACCCTAACTTGAAACAAGAATAACTTTGTACATGTAATGCATAAAGGTATTAAAATTATATAAAATATTCATCAGTGTCTTCTCTGCAAATCCTCCAGGTTTCACTACTTGGAATCTCCCATAAAATGAGTTATAGGAAAAATGGAAGACCTTGCTAAATTCTGGTTTATTCTAGAGAGAGAACTTGGATAGCATGCCACACATGGAATAATTTATGTAAGGATCTAAAAATTGTACACAACATACTACATAACATAATCTAATCAATTCATTTGGTATCACTAAATTTGGATCTTTTATGAATAATTTATGATGTTTTTACCTGAAACACCTGTTTTAGACTATTTTCAGGACTAGCCCCAAAACCTATTTTCCACAAAGTGCAACTCCCAAAATACAACGAACCAAAATATGAAATTTTTATCACAGTTACTTGGATATGTTTTCTCAATAGCCTATTTCACTATCTAAATCATTCTATAAAAAGAATTATTTCAAAAATGGTGAGTTGACCTATAAATATCATACCTTAGAAAGCAGTATCAAAATACTTTATCCTCCCTTGAATTTTGACCTTCATTACTTCACCTTCCCTATGGAATTCGCCTTAGATCTCCTATGATTACCTCAATCACTTGTATATATTCAATATTCTCAATAGAATACTATTTGGATACCCTTTCTCTCTTATTTATACTCTCCAAGTAGCTTCCTTTAGAAATATCCACTTAACCACTTTGTCCACTTAGCCACTTTGTCCACTTAGACACTTTTTCCATTTAACCACTTTGTCCACTTAACCACTTTTTCCACTTAACCACTTTTTCCACTTAACCACTTTATCCATAAATAGTAAACTCTCCACTTCTAGTTGCAACTAATTTATTTTTAATTGTTTTCTTGTTGCAACCACTTAACCCATGACTAGCCACTTTGATTGGTCAAATTATTCTAGGAGATTCTAGAATAGTTTGGTTTTTTTGACCTTCTAGGGCCTTCTAGATAACTCATTAGGGTTCTCCAACTTCACATGGGGATAAATATCTAATCGTGAGGAGTTATGTGACATTCCACATATCACCAAAAACGACATGACATATACTATCCATATGGAATAGTTTCTCGTGCAAATTCAATGATATTCATTACATTATTCCTTAATCAAACTTGGGTTCCCTAACAAAATTGTTGGGTTACCCAACCACCTAAACATTTGGACTTCACAAAGCATCTTCCCGTGAGGGATTTCATCATAAGGGGACCACTTTGAGAACTTTATCTAAGAGCGTCTTCACGTGAGGGATTTCACCATAAGGGGACCACTTTGGAGTTTATCCATTTGGTTCTTCCTATCAATGATGGCATTCCATCAATGATATAACTCCCTTTAATATCAACACATCATTATGACACCACTTGAAATCAACCCTTTGACAACAATTAAATCAATGACCATATAACAAATAATCAATATATCAATGATACAAAAAAATCACTATGAAAATACTTGACATCAACCCTTTGACATCAATGACAACATAGAACAACAATTGAGCTTAGAGGTATTCATGGGAAACCCTCTAAGATGATAAGATATAATAACATGATAAAATTACTCAAAAAGGAACATCATGGTGTAATAGCACAATTGTGATCACTTGATGTTCAAACATATATATCATTTGCTCCATTAAATCTCCAAATAGTTATCAACAATCATTCTAAGGTATTTGGTGAAATGCCTAAGGGTCTTCCACCTACTGGAGATCATGGCCACGGTATTCATTTGCAACTAGGAAGTGCACCACCTAACATTAGGCCTTACAAGTATCCATATGCATAGAAGAATGAGATTGATCATACGATTCAAGAAATGTTAGAGGTCTATGTCATTCAACCTAGCCAAATTTTTTTCTCTTCACCAGTGGTGATGGTTACAAATAAATATGGTTAATGGCATATGTGTCCAGATTATAGACAACTCAACAAAATGATCATCAAATATAAGTTTCCTTGTTAGGGACCTAACCTCCCTATCCCCTCATTGTTGAGTTCATTTCCCTCTTCCGAAAAATTCCCTCCCCTTTTCTATTTTCCCGAAGTCGTTTATCCCTTTCTTTTCCCCCTTCTACACTTACCTGTTTTTCCCTCTTCTTTTTTCCATTTTACTATCCCTTTCTAGTTCTAACACTTAGTCACATTTTAGACCACGAGTTCCTAGGTTGGTGGACTTACATTTTCTCACCTCCATCTACAACTTCACATCATGAGTCTGATTGATCGCCATGTTATTCCATACTTAGCCGATTCTACGATTGCGGGTTCCTAGGTTGACGGGATCGAGATTTCATGTTCCAGAGTTCTGTGATAGAAACATTGCACCAAAGAGTTCCACGATCTACATTTCGATCCCCGTACTCCTCGAACTTCCTACGTGTCATTCTTCCTACATGAATCCATCTGGCTATTGCGTCGTCCCACACTTAGCCTTTTTTGTGCCTCATACCATCGCGAGCTCTCGGGTTCGTGGGTTCCCAGGTTCACAAAAGTATCAAGTCACATATTGCCCCTGTTCATCCCCACCACCCTCGTGCCCTTCCCAATGCACATTTACTATGATTTTAATGCTAATAACTTACCATACATGTTCAAAAGGATGGTCATTAATAAGCGAAAGGCTCGAGGAGACCTCTGATTAAATCACATTAAAACATGATCTATGGAGGATTATATCATCTCCCTCCAATGCTCATTCCTAACATAATTTGGAGCAAGGGAATGTTCTCGTCGACTTAAGGCAACAACTCGACAACAGGTCTGTGGAGATACACTGAATATTTTCGGGCGTGAGGATCATAGTTTTCAGTGGTCCAGAGCATATTCCTATTATTCATCCCCTTCTTCCTATAAGAAAATAATTTGGATGTCTAGAATTACGTGTTGGGTGTGTCCCGAAAGCTTTTTATTGTAAGGAGTTGGTCACCTGGTGCACTGAGAGATATATTCCAAGCCAAGAGATCATCCAGTTGTGGGACCATTCCCCTCTCTATCTGTCACCTCAAGTCTTTCGTAATATGTTGAGGCTTCCTGAGCCAACACTCACCTTCAAAGGTGAAGATTGGAGGGAGTTCCTACAAATCATGACAATGGACTCAACCTATTACCTAAATTCCTACAGAACACAGTGACCATCCTTGAGGACATCACAAGATTGCAGGTTGGCTCATTTAAAAATCTCTTCCGGGAAATTGCAAGGATTTTTACAAGGATAACAGGACAACAAAACCACGACCAACATCTCCTGGATGATTATTTACATTATTTATTTTACGGTCAAGGAACATGCCATATTCGGTTGGGGTAAGTTGATTTCCATTGAAACCTCTTCCCAATTGGCGCAATACAAGAAAGAGAAGAATTGTTTTATGTCATCTTGTTTTTTTTCACGACAGCGCATTATTGTTAGTTCCCTAGATTATTTGTCTGCAAGAAGGTAAATTGTGAGTTCGACCCAGTAACCTTTTAGTTTCAAGCATTGTGGAGGCACAAGGCCTCCCATCATTTTTATGAAGTCTTTACTGATTTTGTCTCAGGTTTTAAAGAATTTTTGTTTGGAAAAAACGCTCCTTGGATGTCTGACCAGGTGAGTAAGTTCCTGGATAGGAAGAGGACACTAGAACAAATGGAAAATTATAACTTTATAAGGATTTTTGGATCCAAAGAAAATCCTTCCTTCCTTCCATGCCACATATCTGAAAAAATGTTTGTTGTTGAGATAGCAAGGCAATACACATACTGGTTGCATTTTTTCCATGAAAAGAGAAAAAAACAATTCATAGATCTGCCTTGGAAAGTTGGGGATTTCACATGCAAAAATATGAACAAGATTGATTAATTCTCATGCCACTTCCACAACCTCAATTTAAAATATGCTAAAAAAGTAGAAGGGTTTGACCCTAGTGGTGTTTTTTAAGAACATCTATTGGCTTTCGGTTTCAACAATTCTTTCATTAACACTATTCTGAATGAAGATGGAGACATTTCCTTAGGCACTCCCACTTGTGACTCCAGTGACTTGGAGACAATACTCAACACCAATGAGTTGTACAAGCAGAGAGGAAAAGGTAAGAGTGAGAAAAGTGCCCAATCCCCGACTGTCATGCCAAAGGGTACAACATCTCGGAGCAACGCTCCAACAACCTACCCAAGTAAGAAAGTCACCCACAGTTCTTTAGGCGGAGGAGGAGATAAGAACCCTCCTTTCAGAAAAAATTAAAATTCTGATAAACTTCCCTTGAGGAAGAAATGAAAAAACATTGTGCAAGAAGAGGAGGGACCTCCGGGAGAAAGTGATATCCACGACCTCTCCCTCGAGGATATGGAACTCGAAATTGGCATCGAGAAAGTGTTCCCCAACGTCGACCAACTAGAAAATATGGCTCACTATAACCCTTAGATGGAAATAATTAAGACCGAGACCATCGACAAAGAAGAGTCTTTTTCATTTCAGAGCGATGTTTTTGACAACGAATCCAAAAATTTGATTATTGAGAAAAGAGATGTAAAGAATAAGAAGGGGAAATATCGTTGAGAGATTAACCTAGGGAATATGCATCCTTCCCAAATTTCCCAGATACAACAAGAAACTAGAGATGCTCTAGAAAACTCTATTGAAGGCCTTGAAGCGGAGAATGTCAGGTTAAAGGAGCAAATCAAAGAATTGGAGGAAGCCTTAATGCCCCTTTTATTACTTGGTAGTCCTTCAGAAATTATCGGGCCTACCACACATGCAGAAAATGTAAAAGGATCGACAAGTCTTCTCACATCATCTTGAGGATATGTGGAAAAGAATATGAAGAAAATAATGGAATTAATAATAGAGGCTTGGGAGATGTCAAAGAGCATGGTCTCTTTTGGAACGAGAGCACACGCTTTTCATGAATATCTGCAAGAATATTTGAAAAACGAGCAAGGTTTCTAACTCGATGCGGTTGTACCATTTGGTGTTAAAGTTACTAATATGAAAGAATTAAGAAGAAGAGAGCGGGATCTCCCTTCCCCGAAAATCAACTGAACACATGCTGGAAGGAAAAGGTAAAAAACCTGAAAGATATTGTTCAAGCATGTATCCATGCCATAACTAGAAGAGAGGAACTTTTCAAGAAGCTAACTGAGATAGATCTAGATGGAAACACCAAAGGGTTCCAAGTCCCTTAAATTGATACTCAACTCATTGTTCTTAACCAAGCAAGCATTTGATGAAAAAGTTGAGATCTTTAAACGGTTGTCATTTGAAAAATTCTACAACATTTTTGAATATGGTGAAGATGACGTGGAAAAATGGCTAGTTGATTATTCAATAAAAAATCAAGATATTGAAGAAGCATTGCAGAACATTTCTATCGATTTAAGGGATTTGGAAGGTGAACTCTTCAATATAAAAATCCAACATGAAATCAGCGTGGCACCGATGAGGAGCTACATCGAGGAGTGGTTCAAAAAGGTTGTCGACAAGCTCACCAACGAAGGGAAAAGGACGGTTGATACGGTTTTTGTAACCGCTGAGGAAAACCATGAAAGGACATCATTGAGAAAGTGAAAAACCATGAGATACTATCATAGTAAGTATATACTGATCACATCTTTCTATCTTTATGAATCTCTTCATCCAATTACTCCACCTCTTTAAATAAAAAGGTTTAACCGAAGACTGTTATTTTCCTTTTTCATCTTTCTAGGTCTTGCTGCCTTCCGCCACTCACTTTCTTCTTTCTACGAACTTCATTCTTATACATATTTTCTTTATGGTTTGCGGGAACCCCAATCCCATTCATTATGACAAACACATTTTAATTTAAGAGAATATGTACTGAACTATATATTTTTAGAAATTCCAAGAGAGCTATTTTGGGAACAATCTCGACTGTACTTTGTAACCCAATTTTTCCTGAATATAAAGTATTTGAGGTTGATCTATATTTATTTTCTTTTGAGCTACCCATGTATTACTTTGTCAAAGTTACCTTATGCATGAAGATCATTTTCTTTTCCTTTTTATGTGATTAGAAATATCTAAGCCCTACTATGATGGATGTGAGTAATTCTATTTATTTTCTTTAAATGTATGAATGTGTGTGTGTTTCCTGGTCCATTCTCAGGAACTCTTTTTTAAAAGAAAAATAAAAATATTTTTCGTTTTCTTTTGTATCTATTATATTTTCCTTTGACAAACTTATTTAAAGGTCCCACATTTTATAAATCTCAAACAGAGGAGTACCACCTCTATAAAAACACAGGAGGATTCACATCCTCGTGAGGTTTCCATTTTGGTCCTGACGGAATATTCAAGTGTCAACATTTTTGGCAACCATACTGGGGACATGAAATGAAAATTCGGAACTTGGCCTAACAATTTGAAAGAAATATATGACTTTACCCTAGGGTAACTAGCCCCATTTAGAAATTGGACTAAATAATCAACGAAGCATTTTCACCAAGTGTATAATATGGTAATATCAACGACCCAGAGTCAAGAAGAGTTAGAAGGGTCCTGGCAGATCTTAGTCCAAGAAGAAGAAAGAGAAATTTTCCAAAGACAAAGGAGAGAACAACGAAAATATCGAAGAAATCAAAGATTGGCTAGAGAAACACAAGAACAAGGTCAAGATTGAAGTTGGACGAATACAAAGGACCCATCACTTGAAGTAAAAGTAAACAACTCTCTATCCCAAGAAGTGAAAATTATGATTCTGAAACCTCTTTAAAAATGGCAGCAAGAGACGAACAACCTCGAATCGAACATCATGAGGAGAGACAAGGAGGTGAAAGAGATGCTACAAGAAATCAAGGAATCCCAGAGTTTGGAAATAGAAGGAGGGTGAGCGATTCCTCTCTTAATCTCATGGGTGAACAACACGAAATCCTAGTTCTCCCTAAGGGCATATTGAAGGAATTTTATGGAGATGGGACAATCGATGCAAAGAAGCATTTTCATTTATTTCTTGATGTTTGTGACTTTCATCGAGTTGAACATGATGACATCATGGTGAGGTTA